>OZ038433.1:14883917-15008600 GCA_964036275.1 Litoditis marina
TACTTTATGTTTTTGCATGAATCACTGAAGGGCAACACGTCTACCAGATACTAAGTTCACGTTCCAAGTAGAATTTATTGAGAGGAGTTAGAGGGCCCAACGTCTCGCGAAAATGGCTTCCGTGCGGGACGGCGGCGGCGGCGGCGGCGCCGGCGACAAAAGTGTCCGCCTCCTCAAATCCCGGCATAGTTTCGCACAAAATTAACTCATTCAAAAAATACTTACATTATTGAAAAGCTCTAAAAAAGTTGAGGTATACGTATTTTCCAGGTATGTCTGAAATTTGAATATTACGTGTGAGAGAGCCGAAAATGGTCTCGCAAAAAATCATGGATAGACCGGTTTCGTGAAAATAAAAATAAAAGAAGAGTTTAACGTGTAGTAGGAAAACGTTTTCCAATGAAGAACTCATGACAGGCGGGTATAGCTTGGTTTTCACTCCTATTCACATGTCTGATTGGCGGATTGGATAAACGCTCTATTCACACACGGCGAACGAAGGTTCGATTCCTGCCTGGAGTCTAGAGTGGAAAATTTGCTATCACTTGAACGAGGTTACAACTACACCAAACGTTCTGCACTACTGCACGGTTTGAAACTCCAAAAGAAAAACATAACATTCCTTGTTAAATTATTGTTCAAAAATATCATTTTTATCAAAAATGACCGTTACTTCGTAACCATAGAAAAAGAGTTCAATTAGTATAAAAAACGAGTGTAAAGAAAGTCATGATTAGTTTTGGATAAACATGTACAAGAAATATAAAAGAAGTCCAATAAAATATTTTGAGGAAAATGCTAATCTCGCTTCTCTTGAAAACAACGGAGTATAATTGGAATTTTGAAGGAATTTTGAATTTGGCGCCGAAAGCGCCACTTTGCAATTGGTCCCGCACCGCGGTGCGGTACGGTACGATTTCCATGCGAGGAAATCCCAAAATTCCTCGCATTTATCCAAGTTTTACGTCAGTGCGTGGTTGTGTGTGATTTAGTGTATTCTATATTCGTACTATATTATGTCTGATCCGAATACTCCGCCGATAAGCAATGAAGTGACAATTCCTGCGGGAGGATCGCCGCCCGCGGGAGGACCGCAGCAGCCGATTCCAGTGGGGAACGTGGCCCCTATTCCGCCTAATCCATCTCAAACCCTGTCTCTTGACGTCGTAAATCAATTGGTAGCTTCAGCTCTGCAAGCAGGTCGTCAGCAAGCTCAGGCAGCCTCCCGCCAAGCCGAAGTCCTTCCTACATTTACGCGCAAAGGATATGAGCTACAATACATATTCAATCGGGAAGTAGCCGACAAAGTCAAGCAAGCTGCAGCGATCTCGTCTGGTGAGGCCAAGAACGTCCTCACCGAAGTCTTGGATACTCTGGAAAAGAGGAACCAAATTCTTGTGGTAGCCGACACTAAGCCTGCCGTGTTCGATTATTTGGCGGCCAAAGAAAAAGCGGAGGATCTGAAGGGAAAATACCCTGTTCTGGCGGAATTCGTGGTCAAAAGCGATAAAGAAGAAGGAAGATCGTCGAGAACTGTGGATACGTCGCGATCCAGGTCGCCAATGCGACATCCCCAGTTATTTCGATCGAGAGGCGCGGCCCGGGACCCCTCGCCTCGACCTTCCTATTCCCACTACCAGGGCCCTCGGCCTAGCGGCTCAGGCTCAAGATTCTCTAGAGCTGTTCATCAACCGGCACAAGGGAGAGGGCGTCCATCGGGTCCCTCGGGTACCTGTTTCCGCTGCGGAGAAGCTGGACACTGGAGAGCCAACTGTCCTTCGAGGAGGAACTGGTGAGTATTCTAGTCTAGCTATTCATGATTCTAGTGTTGATAATTTATGTTTGGGTCTCAAGCCCTGGTCTAAGGTTCTCGATGCCTGTAATTCTGTAGTTGACGAGGGGCATTCTCCTATTACTGAGCCAGAAACTAAGCAGCATCAGGTGCCGGTTGAGCATTCTGCGTATTCTGTTGGGTCTATTCACGAAGATAAATGTAGAGCATTTTGGTTGGGTCTTAATCCCTCAAAATTGGTGGCAGATACCATTAGGCACGGTTATAACATTCCATTCTGTCAGGTGCCTCCACCTTTGAATTACGCGAAAAACAGTGATTCCACTTTGCTACATAAGGATTTTATTTCTGACACTATTACAGAGCTTCTCATCTCGGGAGCGCTGTCCGAGAAGACAGGAGACGCATCGGTTAGGATCAATCCTATTCAGGTGGCAGAAGGTAAGAAACTGCGTCTGATTCTTGATCTATCACAGCTAAATCTCTCGCTGGCTAGGGAGAAAGTGAAATTTGAGGATATGTCCCTAGTCGCTGATTTGCTACCAGAAGCAGGATTCATGTGTACATTTGATCTGAAAGCGGGATATCACCATATTCTAGTCGCCCCTCATCCTAGACAGTTCCTGGGTTTTTCGTGGGAAGGGAGGATTTTTGTGTACAATGTGGTTCCATTTGGGCTAAGCTCCGCTCCCAGACTCTTCACGAAAATGTTACGGCCGTTTCTCCAAAAATGGAGAGGAGAAGGAGAGGGAGTAGCAGTCTATATTGATGATGGTATTATATGGCACTCTTCCAGGGACGGCTGCGTCGAATCCACCCGAAAGATCAAACGAGACATGGAGCGGGCCGGTTGGCTCTTCGCTGAGGAAAAATGTGTGTGGCATCCTGGAAGGACAGCTGAATGGTTAGGATTTTCTATTGATTTGGCTGGTTTCAGGTTCACTATTACGGAAAGAAGGAGGCAAAAAGCATTGATTCTGGCCGAATATATGTGTAAAGTTGCTAGACCTTCTCTTCATGATAGGCTGAGGTGGACCGGTACTCTTGCATCCTGTCACCTTATACTTTCAGATAGGCAAAAGAGGGAAACCAGAGCAATCGGAGCGGTAGTAGCTGAACACCAGGAGCTGGAGACATCTCTGTCGTTTCGGTGGCACAAGTCACAGGAAGAGCAAGGTGAGCTCGAATTCTGGAGGCAGGAATTAGAGTACGGATGGTTTAAGACTCTAGCCATAGACATCTCACCTTTTGTACCGGATTTTGTTATTAGCGTAGACGCTTCCAGCTTTGCTCTAGGTGCGGTGTTAGAGGCTTCTCCGGTCAATTTGTCATGTTCCAAACCTATGGAAGACGATGAAAAGACTAAGTCTAGCACCTGGAGAGAGCTTCAAGCTATATATTTTGGTCTATTATCATTTTCTGACTGTATTCGCGGTCGTATTTTGGTTAGAACCGATAATCAAGCAGCCGAAGTGATTTGTAGGAAAGGTAGCCTAAAAAGGGAGCTACAAGATAGCGCAAGATTAATATGGGCTTGGGAACAAGCAGAGCGGGCTAGCATTAACGTAGTCTGGGTGCCTAGGGAGGAGAACGTGGAAGCAGATGCAGCCAGCAGAGTTATTGACGGGGATGACTGGTATATTAATAAGAAGACGGGTATCTGGCTGCAGGAAAAATGGATGATTTGTGAGGTGGACATGTTTGCGGATAAAAGTAATTGTCTTTGCAGAAGGTTCTGTTCGAGGGACTGGGTCCAAGGAGCAGCCGGAGTCGACGCCTTCGCTCTCGGGTCAAGATGGCTCTGGAAAGAACGCCTTTGGTTAGTTCCACCGGTCACCCTGATTTGTAGAACTATCAGAAAACTGAGAGCTGAAAAGGGTATAGCAATTCTGGGCTGTCCCTGGTGGAAATCTCAGCCATACGTGGTGATTTTGAAGCCAGGCGGAGTTTGGATTGAAGAGGTGAGGGATGGTATTTTGTATCCAACGGGGGCAAAAATTCTAGGAGATTATAGCTCGTCGGAGGCATTTAGTTCACCATTTCTCAAGTTCCCGTTCGTATTCGTGCTACTAGATTACTCCGATGCGCCCAGAGCTCGCAGAGTACCATCCTTCTAGTTCGCGGACTTTGCCGATCCATAAAGCTTTCGACTCTCTCAAAATGTTTTCAAAATTTTGGTTATGCCGTAGTTATACGGAGGTATAATTGGAATTTTGAAGGAATTTTGAATTTGGCGCCGAAAGCGCCACTTTGCAATTGGTCCCGCACCGCGGTGCGGTACGGTACGATTTCCATGCGAGGAAATCCCAAAATTCCTCGCATTTATCCAAGTTTTACGTCAGTGCGTGGTTTTCCCGCCCTCCCCACCCCAACCACGCACTGAGCGGCAGATAAAGTTTTTCGTTTCAGGGGAGAAATGGTCGGAGTCAGAGAAGCTGCAAGCCCTAGCGACACGACTGCGTCTACCTGAGGTAGCATCGTCGCTAAGGCGCTCAATGGTTACGGATCGAGCGCCGTCCACCATCTCCATGTATTCCGGTCACGCCTCCAGATTCGCAGAATGGCAAGAAGAGAAAGGAGCAGTCGACATTCCGGTGAATAAAGTGAGAAATCTTTACTTAGCGCATTGTGTTAACTTAGGTATGCATAAGTCACTTGTCTCTATTTCGTCCGCTCTTACCTATTTCTTTGGTGCTCAAAAGGGGGGAGATAGGGAGGTGGAGAAATCCATCTTGGATTCGGCAGCCCGAAATACTCCAGCAGTCCGACATAGAGCCAAAATTTCTGAGGAACATTTCGATCTCTTACTCAAAACCGCTTCCGAGGACCCCTCACCGACTCTGTTACGTTCAGCCAGGCTGGCCATTATTCTGTATAGAGCTATGTTAAGGATTAGTGAAGCTCAAGCCCTAATGAGTGGAGATTTATCCAAAAGCGGAGACGTCTGGAGTGTAAACATCAAGAAAAGCAAAACTGACCAGACTTCGCAGGGCTCAACCGTTTGTTTCAAGCTTCCGCATAATTCCCTAGAAAACCGGATCTGGGTGGATTTCATGCGCGTATTTGAGTCGGGCCCTAGCACTCCGCTATTTATTTCGTCATCAACTGGTGCGCCACTCAAGATTTCTACTCTAACCTCCGAGCTCCAAGCGCTAATTTCTAAGGCAGAACTGAGCTCCTTTGGTTATACTAGCCATAGTTTCAGAGGCGGACGGGCGTCAAACGCTTTGGAATCGGGAATCGACGGGGCCGCTATCATGGTCGCTGGTCGCTGGAGATCAACGCAAGCATTCCAGAGCTACATTCGGCCGGCACCATTACCAGACCAAAGCTGAGGATCGTCGCCGGATAATTGCCAGTTGCACCCCCCTCCCTCCTCCTCCTCCAAAGTCTTTTTTTCTCAGTTTGCCTACTCCTCTTGTTCCCATTGTTGCTCCCGTTTGTCTAATGTGTTTTCCCGACAAGGGTTCGCCCAGGGACATTATGTACTTCTTTTCGCCCTCACTGTTGTCCGAGGGCTCTTTCATGTTTTGCTGTTACCCCATATTGTATAGGGGACTTGTTATTGTTGTGTGTAGCGGGCGGCGGCGTTGTATCCCAACCACGCACTCTCGAATAAAGCTTTCGACTCTCCATAAAGCTTTCGACTCTCACAAAATGTTTTCAAAATTTTGGTTATGCCGTAGTTATACGGAGGTATAAGCTAGATTATTGTGAGTCGCAGTCAGAAGTTTTCTTCCGACAACCAAAACTCGGTATCCTTTTTGAAATTCTAAACCGAGCGAGATTAGAGTTTTCCTCAAAATATTTTTATTGGACTTCTTTTATATTTCTTGTACATGTTTATCCAAAACTAATCTTTACTTTCTTTACACTCGTTTTTTATACTAATTGTACTAGTTCCGCTTATCTTTCTGTTTTCTTTCCCGGTTCTTCTTTTACATGTCGCTTGTCTAGGTAGCTCTGTAGAGCATTACCAAAAGCTATACCAGACTACACTACTTGCGAAAAACTGTAACAAACCCAATATTAGTGTCAGGAGAACGAGCATTTGTTTGCTAAATAGCAAAGTACCCAAATTGTAGTTTGCGAAGCGTCGCCAAATGACTAGTCTTTTTGATTTTTTTTACAGTAGTCTTCGCGAATTGCGCCAGCCCTAAAAGTCATTTGGTTCGTTCAAACGCATTTGAAAGTTGCGTTTTTTTAATTTTGTTTGAATTTTGTTCACCGGTTAAAAAATGAAATATCAAAAAATCAAAATCCTACGTAGGTCTGTTGACCATTCACAGAAGTTTTGAAAGCCCTAGGCACGGCCACAAAGATGAAAATGAGGCAGATATGTCTGCAAGGAAAGGAATGGTTCTGCTTTCAAACAGTGTAGATTCTCGTCTGAAATATGTTCAGCGATTGAGTGGAATGTGGGCCGTTTGAGTAGTCTGATTAACTGGGACAGACTTGAGAGAAGTTTACTCTGGAAGAGAGAAGAAAGTCGTAGAGATGAAGAAATAACCCTAACTTTCCCACATCTCTCCCTTTAGTCATCATTGCGTTACCATTATGACATGCAACACATCTTATGATTGCATGACGTGAATGATGTTTTTTCAGATAACGTCGCAACTTATAAGCCCGGGAAGCGAGATATCAAGATCTCTCCGACCGGGCCCGGTCACCGTCTCTAACGTACCCACTCGTTCATCTCCGTTTCTCTCATATCCTTTCGTTCTTATGGTTTTTGCTAGTAAACTTTTAATCTCTGGTTGTTCTGTTGTTTCCATGAAATGGTTTCCATCCGAAATGTAAGGTACATTTCGAGATAGAGATAAAATGGATCGGAAGAGAGTTAGGAAATAAACGGAGATAATCGAGAGAGAATGGGAGAAAAAGAAAAAGAAATGAGAGAGAGAAAAAGAGGGAGAAAAGGAGAGAGATAGAGAGAATGGGAGTGGTTTACATTTGCCCCCTGGTCGAAAATGGGTTGAAAAGGCCCGTACTACTCTGATAGATTTCTGCCGAGTGCGAGCCGGAAGGTCGGGTTGGCAGCGGGCAGTCATCCGGCTCGCCGCGGACAACCCCAACCAGCTCACGATCGACCTCCCCGCGCATTTGTGCAACACGTACTAAATACGGCGCTACCAAATACGTGCTGGCGACCCGTTGAGAAAGAAATCAGGGCACAAGCATTCAGCCCGTATGCGCTTTTGCAAATGAACTCTTGAAGTTTTACTTGCTTTAGGAGTTCTATTGCCTAAAAGCAAAGAAAAATATGTTTTTTCGAAAACATTTTTGTTGAGCAAATACTTTTGTTTTGCTTTCCATTAAGCACTTTTCTATTAAAAATTGGTTTTTGGGAACTGAAACCGAAATTGAATAAACGGTTATTAAGTTTCAATAATGTTTATAATTTCTAATTGAATGAAAAGAACTGGTTAGTGAAAAACGGGTGATATTCGGCGGTGTTGATTTGATGAATTTTGCCGGGTGCCAGCCCGTTTGTTGACGGCGGCGGGCACGTTTGTAAAAACGGGAGCTATCCGTCTGGCACCGCGCAGCAATCGGGCGCTCTCCAGGCAAGATTCTTTCTCAGTACAATCGCCCCCACCTTTGGGGGGCGATTATACACCATGCTCGCTTACTGCTAACTGTTACCACATTGGTAAAAGTTAGAAGGTACACGATACGGTAAACAGTTCCTAAATTGGTTAGAGGAGGACGATTATGTGGTCCAATCGCAACGGTTCAGTCCTTTAAACTGCAATACTTCGCAATGCAATACTAAATTCCAATTGCAGTTTAAAGGACCGACACGAGATTGGTCCACATAATCGACCATCTTTAAAGGTGGTCTGGCAGGAACATTTTGAAATTTTAAGTTTTGCAGGGATTGCAACTAATTTCATCATAGAACACAGTATAATACCAGTACTTCACACAATGACTGCACATTTAGCCAAAAGACCTGGATCAGGCGAACTACCGTAACCCATCACGTTTTATTACAAGGTGAATTGTGCCGGAAAATTCAATGACAGACACTCCTACAACCTGGAGATGTGCAATTTCACAAACTCGAGCTAAACTCACGAAGTTTTGCAATATCTCTAAGCCGAATTTCTGTTGTTGAAGGTTTAGGAAAAGCTCTGAGTTGTAAACTGATGGAGATGTACCTATAGTACTTTTTACTGCGAGTCGTCGAGACTGTCCGAAGCTGAAAAAAAAGATCGGGTGCATTTTGTTTGTAGATTCAACTTTCCATCGAGAGTAACCTATGACGCCACCGTTCAGAAGATTGTCAAATGAAACCGTGAACGTCTCTACGCTACTTGGCCTAATTTTATTAATATAGAAAATATAGAAACAAAATACATCCAATCAAATGATAGTCTCAACAGATCGCAGTACGAAGTAACTGCTCTACTGGATACAACACCTCGACCAGTTTACAAGTTGTAAGGCACCCCGACATTGAACCGAATCTCTTCGGCTTAGGCAACCAGGGAAGATTTCCTTCCCCGGCCAGGCCATATTAGGGCAAAAACTCTCGCGTTATTACGAGATAGCTACCTTAACTAGACGGGACGAGAGGCATAAGTCATACCGACTAGTGGTAGCTAGGAACCAAGTGTTAGTACTACTGAAGTACACTTTTGCAACGATTTGACTTCAGTAGATCAAAACTGATAGGAAAAGCCGTAACTTGCGATAGGAAAAGCCACTAGTGGAGTATGGTTGAACGCCTCTGATCATTCTTCCGTCTAATATAGGTAGTAATCACAATTTTTCACTGTCAGAGCTGGTTCTAAATACTTGAAAATTACAAAAAATAAATCAGTACCTGTTTCAGTCAAATGTATGAAAAACTATCCATTTGAAACCCTTAACTAATTGATGAATTGAACGTGTCTGTTGGAACCCATTTGAGTTTTGTAGGTCAGTGGCTTGTGTTAGTTATCTTCTGGTTCAGTTTCTGATTTTATTGTTGTGTAAACGATCATCATTCCGACATATATATCGTTACTGTGTTGTTGTTGTGCTGCTCTCATTCCACATCTCACTTTATCACTCTGTTCTGTGCTCTATTTCTGTTTCCATCACCTTTTTCCACTTCTCATCCCATTTTTTCACGTATTCTATGCGTAATAAATCAATCAATCAATCTATTGGAGAGGGACTCTGCAAGGTTTATCACTTCAGTATGGTTTCTCGGGCATTTGTGAGAAATCTAACTCAGCGAATGCTCTGTACGGGTTGCGAGATGACTGTTGGGTGACGATTGGTTCCTTCACATTGTTTTTCTAAAACATCACGGATTTTCGTTCAAATGAGGGTACCAACATCCACGTTTTGCGTCAGGAAAACAGGTCACCAGTTTTTCATTGTCGGCTACCAGCCGGACACCTACTGAGTACTGAGGTAACGTGAAAAAAAGGGTTCACCAAAAACCCGGTCAGATATAGAGTTCTGCTGATCTAAACTAGAACTTTTTTCCTATGTTTTACAAATAAGTTCTCTCGAGATAATGCCCAAACTTGATCAAATCCTTCAATGTTCCCAAAAAAACCTTGGTTAGCTTGAATTTAGCGTAAACTTTTCGGTGTTTTACATGTGACTGGTTCGCCTGTTCTTTGTGTTGTGCCACCAGCTAGGGCACAAAAAGTCTTATATACTAGGAGTAAATCGAAGCACGTGAAGTTAGCGAGGCATAGTGCAAATGCTCGTTCCTGAATCCTGCTGTGTTGAACAGGTTTCTCGTGCAATTGACTAACACTGTAAAGATAAAACCGGCGTTCTACTACAGTAGTGACACCGTACTACCACCGTTTTACTGGTAGTGTTACTGCAGTATCGCTAGCCGTAAAACGGTAGTAGTACGGTGTCGCTACTACAGTGAAACGCCAGTAAAGCTGTAGTTTAACTGCAGTAAAACAGCAGTAAAAATTATTTCGACTTATCGAAAATAAAACACTTAAAAATTATTTTTTTAGTGAAACAAAATTTATTTATCTCTTCATGGCCCTTCTAGTATCTAGTCCCCACGTACTAAATACTGAGCTCTCATTAGAGGGAAAAGTACCTCAAACTTGGGTAAGTCTTTTGGGCGAAATTCGCGCTTACCAAGTGGTTAACAAAAGTGTTAACCATTTTTTTGGTTAACGGTTAACTGGCGCGGTTAACAAAAAACGCGGTTAAATAAAGAATTCGCCACAATTCGTACTACTCCGAACATGCCTAGTATTTTACGAAATCGCGTTTAGTCGAAACAGTTCAAGAAGCGAACGGTTCGGAAAAATACTGTATTTTTTAGCCGAGACGCCAAAAAATCGATTTGTATTCCCACCGTGCTGTATTTTACTGTAAGTACAGTAAAATACTGTAACACAACCAGGGACGTTCTAAGTATAGTTGATTGTTTTGCGCACATCATGGCACGATTGGGGCACGATGCCAGTACTTACGGTGCAGCGCGGCGCGTTTTGAACTCCAACACTCCTAATAACGGCCTGTAAACCTAGAAACTCCCGCTTGTGGCGCCCAACTTCCGGTGTATAATTTAAAAAAAAAGATCATCATATTTTATTTTCATTATATTTAATCAACTTCATCTTAAGTTTCAGTCATTCATTTCTTTCCCCCTCAAGTATATACCATAAATTTGATTCAGCTGAATTTGAGTGCACTTCTGACAAATCGTGTCTTACATTTTCTAGTTAGTTTACAATTTTCCGTCTTTTCTTGTCATTTTATCCAAAAGTATGGATGCTTTTCGAGGCTGTTATCTTCTGGAAAGTGTGCTCTCTTGCTGTTTTTTCAGGGTGTTTCTAATTCTTTTCGTACGAAACACTATCTGTTTTGTCAATGTGATTGTCTTTTCATTCTGCTGTGTGATGTACTTTTTGTTTACAGTTAAGCCGAATGATTCGAGATGACTGAGTTGGATCAGAATTATGTCGGATTCGAATTTCTCGAATGTCCGAAGTGCGACAATTCGAAACTCTACGATGTACCTACCTTTCAAGAGCACTATGCCAGAGAGCATTTAGGTTAGTTCCAGCATGAATTTCTGAATTCACTTTCGATTCACTATGGCGTCAGCCTACTTTACTGGTGTCTTTACGATGGGATATTTGAGTTAAGATGAAGTAGTAGAAAGAGATTTTTAATAATATTCATGAAAATAAAATAAAACAATGCCCCTCTCTGTGAAGAGATGTTTTCGTTTTGGGTAACATGGAAGTGTTACCTTTCTGAGTTTGTAGTCGTTTTTGAGGAATTTAAACTGGACGATTTGACCTCTCTCCCCCTCTTCTAGATTGTTATGTTTTTAGTTTGCTCGGGGGGGGGGGGCAAACAATTTTCCCAGGTTTCGTACCACAGGTGTGCTCAACTATTCTGTGTTTGCAGACGGATTCCGTAAGAGCACGTGCAATGTGTGTCAAATGACATTCGCAACAAGTTTCCACGAAGTAGCTCACATCAAGACCAGTCAGGCCTGTATCCAAGCAAATTCTCTGAAAAATGGACCGGAGGTGAGAAAATGAGCATATTATAGGCAGGTCCGACTGTTCTCAGACTGACACACGTGAAAATTAATGAGTTTGCGTCGAAAATAGACAAGTTGTCTCGTTTCCGAGTTTCCGTCGTAAAAGTAGCTCGTTTTTCGATTTTGCTAGCTGTTCCGACAAATTTACTGCCGTTTCATCACAATTGATAAGTTATACAAGTTATACAAGTTACAAGTTAGTGCCACGCCTCCATACGTTTCCGAGTTCTGTTTGTACATTTGAAACCCGACTGAAAGGCAAGAAAAAAGTGCTTCTTTGCAATCTGAAATTGGGACGTTTCTATGTGAGAAAAAATAGTCCCTTTCTATAGCTTCGCCCTACTTTATTGGTGTCTTAAAAAGGAAATTATGATAGAGATTAAATACTTGATTTAAAATATAGTGACATAACAAAAATTGTAACAGTGATCATGTATAACGTTTGGAAGTAAAATATAGATAAAAAGAATCAAAAGGATATATATTGTGTACTTTTTTTAATACTCAAAACTTCATGTTTGGAGGCCCGCTCGTACAAACAAATCCTGCCCCACAAGCAAAGTCTGGAGACACACTCTCAGCTACAGACGGCGACTACGGTAGCCCTAATTAGAGCTGTGGACAGATTGAGCAGAAGACAATTAACAGGTGAATATTTTCATTGTTTGATGACGTTTACAGGTAATCAACACCAGACAGTTCCCAGTCAATTGACCAGCCACTTTTGTGGCGCCCGCGATAAAAGAGTATGCGAATCATAGAGCCGCAGATGTCTGCGGCCTCATTCACCTGCATGCTCTCTCGTTTTTGTAGCTGGCCAATCGCAGAAAATTGGCGCTAATCGTTCTGAGCATCGCGAGGTGAAAGTGGGCACCGTGCCAGTGAAGTGTTGCACTGCTGAAAGAAAGACCTACTGTAATAGTCCGGTAGCATTGCTCAGAAATTTGTACCGAGAACCATACATCGTCCGGAATTCCAGAAATTTCTGAGAAATGGGCTGCCGTTTCGTCAAATTCGGACAAAATAGACTTGACGTCTCACGTAAATCGATAAACATATCGTTTAAAGCTAACGCGCTCGTAAGAACCGGGTGCCGGGTCTGGTCGTTACGATGTCAAAAAACACTGGAAGTTTTTTTTACGTCATTTCGTTTTTTCAAATAGTTTGTGTGAAGGGCAACAAGCCAAAGTTCCGAGTATTCTTTTTGCGACTCTCTTACATCCTTCATTCAATAAGTGCAACGAGATAGCTCGTTCTTGGTATTCGGAGGGAGATCAAAGACTTTATCATGTAAACGTTTCAATTTGCGCATTGAGAGGTGTTGGTTTTTCAGAAGGAGTCACTAATATGGTGGAGAAGTTGAAGTTTTTCCCCGACTGGTACAGTGTGGTCGAGAAATCATCACTGTGTGGCGCTGTTCAGAATGTGAGTCGTTCGTTCTCCAGTAAAGTTATGCAGATAGGTAGAAAACTTCACAAAACTGGCTTTTTTGTTGAAGAATGGGCCATCTTGGCAGAATAGTCGCACTTTACTGGTTTGTGATGTGAATTGACTGATGATATTCGTTTTCCACCCACTGTAGGGGAAATATTGTCGACTCGAGGGTTGGAATAGTTCATAGGTGACCACAAGTTGCACGCGTGCAACATTTGTAGGCGGACGGCTCTGAGAAAATTTTGCCGAGTGCCTGCACGGTTACGCCCCTTTTTACTAAGCCCCGCCCATTTGCCGACTGGTTGCGCTCTAGTTGCACCCTACCGGCACACTTGGCTTTGCGACCAGTCGGCATTTGCAGCGCGTCTAGTCGTCAGAAACAGAAGGGTGACTTCGTTTGCTATTCTTACTGAGAAAACGGAAGATGGAAGACAAAGGAAAGGACGTGAGAGGGATATGGAAGTGAAGGAGAAGCCAAGATAGAGAGAGAGAGAGAGAGAGAGAGAGAGAGAGAGAGAGAGAAGAGAGAGAGAAAGAAAGAGAGAGAGAGAGAGAGATCGGAAAGGTATAAGAGGAGAGAGAGAGAGAAAAAGAAAGAAAGGGAAAGAGATAGATAGATAGATAGATAGATAGATAGATAGATAGATAGATAGATAGATAGATAGATAGATAGATAGATAGATAGATAGATAGATAGAAAATGGGAGTTGAGAGAAAGGAAAAGAGAGACGGAGTTAGTGATAAAGAAAGCGAAAAGATGGAGGGAGTAAAAAAGTGAGCGAAAGAGAGAGAGAGAGAGAGAGAAAAAAATTTGATACAAAAAAGAGAAATACAGAGAGAGAGAGATAGAGAGAAGTAAAGATAATAATGAGAGAAGTGACTGAGAGGGGGTGTGAGAGATAGATAGAGAGAGAGAGAGAGAGAGAGAGAGAGAGAGAGAGAGAGAGAGAGAGAGAGAGAGAGAAGTAGAGTGACAAAAAGAAATGGAAGGAAGGGAGAAGGGAGAGATACTTCAAGAACGACTGTGGTTTGTGTGGCTTTCTTCCTTTTTTGTGAACGTTCAATGACGGCAATCAGACTCGCAGTGTGTATGTTTTCTGTGAATAGAAAATTCTCAGCAGCCAATAATCTACATGTTCAGTATGGTTTTTGTTAACTGAATGCTTAGTGAACTTCATTTTCTTCATAAGTCATCCTTCAAGCCAATTCGATGTGATGCCGTCGCGCGCGAAATACACTGCGCAAATGAACAAGCTATTTTCGTGCAGGCATCTTGATTACGGTATCAAAATTTTTTGAATTAAATATTTAGTTTTATATTTTATTTTATTTTAGAGACTTTTTTATTGTGTATTTTGGTATCCTTCATGTGTATAGGTTGTAACTTATGTTTTTCAGTTGATGGGAGACTGCGTAGCATCACAGTCAAGGAATAAAATACATTCAATGGATTTCTGAGGTAGGATGGGTTTTTTTGTTTTTATCTCCATCGTTTCGAAGAGAATGTATAGCTGAGTGACCAAACGCGGTGCGATTTTCAAATCCAGCCCGAGGGGCATATATTTCCGAATAAACTGCAAGATTGTAAAGCTGAAATAGAGCTCGTTTTTCTATTTTCTGCCCTGAGTTTTCTATGTTCGCCGAGGTATGGTTTCTATAATCGCGGGGGTCTGATGCGATATGTGATTGCGGAATTGAACGGTTTTTTCTGGGAAATCTGAAAATCATAATTTTTTCGTGTTTAAATATAAAAACTGACTACTCGAACAGTCGGACCTTTCTAGTGTATCGTAAAGAAGTAACGTTTCTAATGAAAAGCATTCCTCAGATCAGTTGGACTGGCCTGTGTCCTTCATAAAATAGTTGATGTAAACATCTGTGTTTTGTTTAAGAAACTTTTCATTTTCTATGATTTAAAGTTCGTTCAAAGCATAAGTTTCTATTTGCAGAGGGTCATCTCTTCTCGCGACGTCAGCAATTCCAACGATGAAGGACGTTTTCGATGAGGGGTTGTCTTTCTGGGTCGGGCAGCCCATAAGGAGAAGTGAGTGCAAGTGCATTTTCCCTTTCCCGTATTAAGGTTAATTGTACTTACTTTACATCAATATGCAATGTTTGTTTGTTGAGACGGTGAGCACTATAGATTGGTGAAAGTACTATTAGTGGATTGTGCGCCGTTTACTGTTGAAAAGCTGGGACTTTTTGATTTATTCTGAGAAATTTTCGCAAAAAGAGTCAGACGCACCCACGCACCCCACGTTTCTCGTTTAATACCTAAATACTAGAGTTGTGCACTAGCTGTGGTTGAAAAAACCATGAAACAGCACGGGTATAGCTAATATTATTCGCGTATGACCATGATCATGAAAAAGTGGGGGAAAAAGCCACACCTAACGTAAACGGGCCGTTTTTTTTTCGCGAAGTCCAATCTGGGCCCCGTTTTTGCAAAAACGACAAAATATTGACGCAGTTTCCACAAAATGTCGGACTTAAAATTCGGTATTCCGGTAATCGATGGTCCGACTGTTAATGTACGGGATCAGTTACTACTGAGTTCCCAATGTTATTTTCCATGATTTGCAGCGGTATCGTTGCCTGTTACCCGGGTGTGGAGTGATATCAATAGAAGCAGACCGTTGGTGGCAGATAGGGAAGGTCGTCATCCATCTGTAGTACTGAGTATAGGTGAGTGTGGCATATTGGGTTCTTTTGAGCTAAGTGCTCTATATTATCTTTGAAAATATACCTGGCATTCACGTGGAGTTTTGCTCGAATAGGCAGCAAAACAATTGGGAACAGGGCTCTTTTTTGTCAGGCACAGGAAGAGTTGCCTGTTTTTATTGTTTCATCTCTATGACGTTGTGCTTTTCTGCTATCTTAGAGTCTAAGACTTAGACGGACTAGCGGTTTATACCGGTGGCGGAAGGTGACTTCACGCCTGTTCGCCAGGGTTAAGGCTGAAATAAATTTTTGATTTCACCTAAACAAAGGACTAAAAGACGGCAGGCTGACAATTTTCAATTTGAAATGAAAACTTTTGAACGGCCAGCTGCATTCACCTCCGAAGTAGTTCGAATTCGAATAGTCATAAAAATCTTAAAGTGGGTCTTTTTTTCGCCAAACTCGGGAGAAATGGTCTAGTTTTGATGTGTAATCATGATGTCTCAGTCTCACTCATGTATTTCGTATTGAAAATAGAGATTTTTCGGAGGATAGTCACTCTACATCCTTTTACAGGTCCTTCACTCAAGTTCAGCAGACAACCACCTCGACCTCAGACAGCATCTTCATCTTCAACAGGCGTGAGTATATATTATTCA
Source organism: Litoditis marina (assembly GCA_964036275.1). NCBI lineage: Eukaryota > Metazoa > Nematoda > Chromadorea > Rhabditida > Rhabditidae > Litoditis > Litoditis marina. The sequence continues at coordinate 14,900,005 of OZ038433.1, forward strand.
TTTTTAGTTTTCGAACGGTGCTCCTGAACTTTTTCTGGTTTTGTTTTTATCTGAAATCTAAAGTATATTGTATATCAGTTGAGCTGACTCGCATTTTTTCAACATTCAGTTCGTTTACCGTTACCCCAATACAGTAGTTCGAGAGAGCACTAATGTAATTCGAAAAATCAGAATCATTCTCGCCCGAAATTGGAAAGATGCCCTACTTTGATGTAAAATCATGATATCTCACGTATTTGAACTAATAACAGGTTCCTTTTTGTAAAATAGTTCACTGGTGTGCCAGTTCTATGTTTTTAAAATAGTTGTCTAACCTTACTTGAGAAAACCGAGGTTTTACGCTATATATATTCCTGCAATTACTAGTTTCAGGGCCCGTACTCTCTACAGCGATCCAGCTCTTCCACAAACAATGTCAATGACAAGGTGTGTTACTTATTTTTCAATAACTTTCTCATTTGGATTGTACTCAAAGTTGTGGCCCTTATACGTTTTATTCTGTGCTATACCTCGCTTCTCCGAGCGATAAGTACGACTTGGCCCAAAAAATGCGTGCTTCTAAAATTAAATATCGCTTGTCCCACCAAATTTTGAATGCCTAAAGGGAGAAACGAGGATATGCAAAAAAAGCCAAATACTACATTGTATAGACTTTAGACTATATTACTATCGAATGGTATATTTCGTTTCAGCAATTCGACATTTTCCGCACGGAGCGGCAACGCTGGCGATGTCATCTCGTTGGCTTTGATATCAGGATATCACTTTAAATATGTTATTTATTATTGTATCCAATGTTTCCATTGTTATGTAGTCATGTTTGTCATCTTATTTATACTGTTACTGTGAATCTCGTTCTCTTGTTTTTGTTTGTTTTGAAAGAAAGCAATAAAAGTTCTAGTCATCCAAAACTTGAGTTTGTCCCATGGTCTCAATACTTTTAAGAAAAACAGGTCAAATTTCCATTTTGGTGTTGTTAAAGGGACGTTTATTACCCTATTATTGGCAGAGCTGGTTTCCTATTGACCGTTCGCGCGCTAGTTGCGCGCTGGATGCACTGTAGTCGCACGAAGCGAGGTCTACGAAATTAGTTCGCAACTGCTGGTGCATGCCCCCCGCAACTATCGTGCGCGCACTCAGCGAGATCCTTTCTCAGTAGGGTCGTCAAGGCTCCGCTCCGCAGGGGCCAAAAAATTTCGCAATTACGATGATTTTTTTGCCAATTTACGTGAAATTCTCGCAATTGTAAGGAATAGCTGCTTATTTTTCGGTGTTGTTTAAGGGGTCGTACCAGCGGTAGCATCGGTCAACTTTTTGGTCACCCTTGGTAAAGTTGTAAAATTGTTATATGTTTTTTCAAGGCAACGGTTTCAGTCGTTCAATAAACTTGATCAAAGAGGTAATTGTTTCCTGAAAATAGAAACTTCGAGGTAATTTTGGTCTGCCATAAGTCAACTTGAAAAGTGAACCCTGGCATAAAAGCGAAATACCGCCTCTATTTTCAACCATACGTCAGATTACTTCATTGTACACATAGAAAATCAAGTGCTTCACCTGTGTAACCAAACTACAGATCAGGGTGGAAGATTAGGTTTTGACAGTAAAGTGTTACTATTGTTGAAATTAGGGTATTCTCTGGTTCGGATTGTAAAAAAAGGGTGATTCAATGGAATTCAGCAAAGTCGCCCTATGTTTGTTTCCTACGTTTCGCTTTCTGAAAGTTGATTTTCATCCTAGTTTCAATTCTATGAATTAGATTTGTTCGTTTTTCAGAATGATGAGGCAGCACCAATCCTTGGTAAAATGTCGAGTTTGGAGTCGGCACAGTCTACTGTAAGTGAGACGGAGAGAGTGCCAGACGGCGAGAGGAACGGTGAGATGGAGAGAGTGGCAGACGACGAGAGGGACGGTGAGATGGAGAGAGTGGCAGACGACGAGAGGGACGGTGAGATGGAGAGAATGCCAGACGATGAGATGGTGCGAGACAACGAGAGGGCGCCAGACGACGAGAGCGACAGTCAATTAGACGAGGGACAAGAACACTCTAATAGGTATGTTTTATTATTCCATATTCCTATTGAGTATTGAGATACACACAGTATAAATAGAAAACGTCTTGATCTAATTATCGGAAAAGTTCTTTAATCTTGCATTACTTCCGAATCCCTATTACAAAGTGTTAGAGAACATTTTTGTCACAATTTCAGTTCGCTACAGTCCATTCAAAATTTCAAATGTGTCCGGTAGAGTCATGAATCATCTTAACTATCCATGTAGAGTCTCTATCTCTCTCTCTGTCTCTATCTCTCTCTCTCTCTCTCTCTCTCTCTCTCTCTCTCTCTCTCTCTCTCTCTCTCTCTCTCTCTCTCTCTCTCTCTCTCTCTCTCTCTCTCTCCAGTCGACTGCAAAATAGTATTTTCTAATTGTTCCAGACAACATGCCGGGCTGTCATTTGGTGAAGACACGACTGTTTCTGGTCTATTGAGGGGTTTGGAAGATGTTGGCTCGGTGAAGGCAGAATCGGCCAGTGTACACAGGTATGATTGTTTAATACTGCAACAAAAAGAGAAAAGTATAGAGACTTTTTAAAGTGATGCTGATACAAAAAGGGAAACATATTTTGCTAACTAATGCACGGTAGATCCCAATTCACAGCTTTTATCTCCAGATATGTTACGGAATTCCGAAATAATAAGTGAGATCACTGTTGCCGACACAATAGTTCCGCTGTGTCTTGTGATCTACCTTCTTTATAAATGTATTTCCAGCCGTGAATCGATTCCTCCACCGCTCTCTCCCGATCAAGAATTGGACGAAGACGTCTCCTCTGATGACTCTTCGGTGGTTAGTTCCAGACTTATGCTAGAAGTAAATGGAATAGTCGTGTAAAGTTAGCATTCTGTTGAGACATCGTGCACTTTGTCATTGCACGTTCCTGAGTTCTGCTGTGTTTAACATGTTTCACGTGACTGTGCAAATGACTAACGGTATATAGTTCTCGCCACTCAGACAGTTCCCAGCCAATTGGCCAGTCACTTTTGTAGCGGCCCCGACGAGAGAGTGTACAGGTCAGAGAGACTCAGACTGTCTGCGGCCTCATTGACCTGTATGCTCTCTGTCCTACTGTAAAAGTCTCAGTAGGAATGAAACAGACTATACTATACCGTCCTTCTTGCAGTATTCCGCGGATTCATTTCTTCAACGAGCAACACGGGAGTTGGAAGAAGCGAATGCCGTTTTCGACGAAATGCCCGATGGCAATGAAGATGTTGGATTGGAAAACAAGTGAGTGTATACATAGTTATACACCCGTTAGGTCCGACTATTCGACAAATGATGACTTGCATCAAAACAGACAAACGTCCTCGTTTTCGGCGAGAAAAGGCGAAAACTTGGGGGTTTGTGTGTAGTCTTCTTGAGAAATACAGCCAAACAAACTGAATCATACACCGCCAAGGCCTCCCATAAAGGGGGGAGTCGCGAACAAATTCTTGTGAAAAGTAGGGGTTGCGAACTGTCAACTAACGATTTTCATACAAAATCAGCTATAACCGTACGGGAATTAGTTGAATATCGCCGTTTTGGGGGGTCGCGACACAAGAAAACACGGAGGGGTAGCGAGAATTTCGAAGGATTAAGAGGCCCTTGGCGGTGTATGAACTGAATTGATTGAGCGATGCGGGGCGAGCGGCATCAATTTTCTACTATTGGCCAGCTACGAAAGCGAGAGAGCATGCAGATCACTGAGGCCGCAGACATCTGTGTATATCTGACCTGCGCACTCACTCATAGACAGAAGTGGCTGGCCAATTGACTGAGATTTGTCTGAAATGCGGGGCGAGTGAAGCCAACAGACGAGAGAGTGTACAGATCAAAGATACGCAGATGAGCTGGCCGCTCGCCAAACCCCGCCCACTACCAAATTGACCATACGCTGTGCACAAAGGTTTCACAAAACACATAGCTCATATCAACGTCCTACCACCACTACTACTACTACTACTACTACTACTACTACTTTTACTACAGACTACAATGAAGTTGACCGAATAGTCAGACAAATTAGGAAACGGGCTTCGATTCCGCCAAACGCCATTGTCGTGGCAATTTTCTAACTTTTTTTTTGCAAAATCATGACTTTTTGTGTGCATATTTTCTCTTTTCGGACAAGGTTACTGTAGTGCGGTTCACACATGCAACCGGGTCCGGGTTGCACGCAACCAAAATGTAACCTGGTTGCATCTGAAATGCAACCAAATTTGTCTACAGTGAGAATTTTTGGTTACGGTCAATTTTGGTTGCATCTGAGATGCAACCCGGTTGGATTTGAAAGCAACCAATGTTTTTCAACACATTCCACCGGGTTGTTTGTGTAATTGGCCGACTATGACTTATTTTCGTTTCAGTGTGAATTCGCAATCGTTAGAAGAGGCGTTTTCGCCGAGTAGCCCATATGAAGAGCAGATTCCGTATTATTCCGATTCCGAACCGGATGAGGTGAGCACGTGTATAGTGATCATTAAAGGAGGACAGAATGGAAAGCTAGTTCACGTACCCCAGGGTACCTAAACATAACGGTACGCGCCCCAAAACAGACTAAAACATGTGAACCGTATTCAAATGAGATCTGTTAGTTTGAGTAAAAAAATATATATATCAGTTTCTCTTGAGCAGCTCTTCCTATGAACTTTCCTTTCTGTTCCCCTTTAACGATTTTGCAATAAGAATGGACAAGTTTTCTCGTTTTCGTTCGGCGAAAAGGTAGTCCGGTTAACGAAGTTTTCTGACTATGTAGACAGCTTTACTGGATTACTGGGGTAATAGAGGTAAATAAACACACGCCCCTCCCTTGAAAAGGCAAAAGTCTCCCCTTAGTAAATAGTTAAGCATACTTAGAATGGTCCCAAATCATTGAATTTGAAGAAAAACTAGAAAATGGAGATTATTTGGCAAACATAATGTGCCTTATTATCTTTTTACTCGTTTTTTGGCGAAAAGGTAGCGTTTTTTCCTATTTTTTCCCAACTATTCACCCCCCTTGACAAAATCAGAAAGGTATAGGTACTTAGTAAATAGTTACCTCCGAACTTGTTCCGAATTTAGGCTAGTTATCGGAATTTCATTCGGCGGATTTCAGATTGTGACCAGTGGTCAGTACGAACCTCGTTCCCCCGACTATAGAGGTCCCGAACCGGATCCGGAAAAACCGGATGAGCCGGTGAGCATTTTAATTTTTAAATCTATTCATTTTCATTAACTATATATTGTAACAATATAGTGTCCCTTTATGGCCACCCAGGTATCACGGTCTTTACACATTCATAAACCACTATGGTACGGCTATTTCACAATAACCAATATGTTTCTAGATTTGAACGCATGTGATTTTTTTGTTTTCAGGCGAAAAAGTAGTCTGGTTTACGATTTTTTCCGACTATTCAGACTAATTTAACTGGGGTATGTGAACACCACACCCCCCTCCCCCCTCTGAAAAAAACAAGCTAAAAGTTATAGGTCCGTAAATTGTTATTTTCGAGTTAGTTCCGATTTCGAGATAGTTATCGGAGTTGCAATCTGTAACTTGCAGCCTGTGACCAGTGGTCAGTACGAACCTCGTTCCCCCGACTACGGAGCTCCCGAACCGGATCCGGAAAAACCGGATGAGCCGGTGAGCATGTGTAGAAAAACTGGAAAATTGAAATAATTTGACGAAAAATAATGTGCTTGTTAAATTATCTGACAAAAATAATATTATGGATACATTGTCTTTTTCATTCCGACTGACACTTGTACCGTATGATTTCAAAACTTTCAATCAAGTTTACTCACATAAAATGGCTTCAAATGAAAAGTCTAAGGAAGAGAGAAATAGAGATTCATACCATGTCGAAAACGGTAGAATGAACACAAAACTGTGAGCATGTTTAACTATAATTGTCTATAACAATATGAAACAGTTGTATTATCACCTTTACGCATTGGGTATGCAAATGATATTTTTCACAAATCTAAATTTGAGAAACGGGTTGCTTATTATAGAACAGTTCCAGAATAGTATGATTCTTATTCGTTTTCAGGAAAACACGGAACTAGCTGGCAAACCGAGAAAACGGAAGAAATCGGACGGCGGCAAACAGAAGAAAAAGAGAAGAAGGTCGAATGAAAGGTCTCCAGATTTACCCATGTAAGTGTTAATAAGAGTATTATTATTTAGAATTTGTAACAACGATAAGTTCATAGGTAATAAACACCCTCTAGGGGACAGTCTATGTACGGCTGTCAATATGTTAATAACGATCACACTTTAACAGCCAAAAAAATCAAAAAGCTGGTTCCACTTTTGTCAATATTCGAAAAAGCAGTTAATTTGTTGCGCAAATGAAGTTCCACATATTTAGACTAATTTAGAGTCACCCGCACATCATTAGTGCGTAATAAAGTTATTGATAGGATAACACACGGCGGGAACAGTTGGCGTAACAGAATCATACGTAAAAAAAGGTTCAAATCGGTAATAGTGAGCATGAGCATCCCCAAAAAGTAAGCATGTATCATTGGAAAACGCGATTTTTCTTTATATTTACCGAGAATCTGTAACATTACCACAGAAAGTGAGCATGGCCCGGTCAAAATCGGGCAAACGTGAGCATCAGTCAACATAAACATAAGGGGGTATCTTACGTATGTACAGAACACGTATTTTCGTTTTAAACTGAATATTTCAGTTCGGGTAGAACGAGTTCTCTTCTGGCAGAATCGGGTCTGCCACAGACTTCGTTCGTTTCGGCCATTCGAGATACGCTGATGGGGAACAGGTGGGTATCTCTCTCTCTCTCTCTCTCTCTCTCTCTCTCTCTCTCTCTCTCTCTCTCTCTCTCTCTCTCTTACTTCTCTGTTTGTCCCTCTCTGTCTCTCTAATTTCTCTTTCGCGCGCTCTCTCATTCTTCTCTCTCTCTCTCTCCCTCTCTCCCTCTCTCTCTCTCTCTTTACTTCTCTGTTTGTCCCTCTCTGTCTCCCTCTCTGTCTCTCTTTCTCTCTCTCTTTCTATATCTCCCTCTCTCTGTCTAATTTCTCTCTCGTGCGCTCTCTCATTCTTCTCTCTCTCTCTCTCCCCCTCTCTCTCTCTCTCTCTGTTCGAGTTGCGAAGGAGTTGTTTCCACCCGCGTTGGCTTTGTGCATTCTTTCATCTATATCGTTTTCCAGAGATCAAATTGACGAACCCGACGTGGAGATTCTGGAGCCTGTGAAAACACGTGACAAGAAGAAGAAGAAGTTGAAGCGCAGGTAACAGAAGAGAAACTGGAAATTGACAAAATTGAAATTTATTTACAAAAGTATAATTAATGTGCTTGTATAAGTAGGATCGAGTAGTTGTAAATACCTCTCGCTTGTCAGAGTTTCGTGTGTGAAAGTTGACCATCAGGTGGTAAACCTAACCCCAAAACATTGTGGAGTTGGAGGAATTTTGAGTTCTAACTAGTCGACTTCGCATTTTTTGAGTCGATTCATGTTTAAAAATCACATAGTTCATATCTCCGACCGCGTATAAAATGTAGAAATGAGTAGAAATGATGGTGATTTCATTGCTGATCCTATTTTAGCGTTTATAATAAAAATTGTAAACTTACTAGTGAACTAAATGAGATGGTCCTGTTTTCAGTGAACGTCGTAGACGTGAAGTTTCCTCCGACAGCAACGCCCCGATTACTAGTGAAATTACCGGTAGATCGTCCAGGACTCCCCAGAAGTGAGTGGAATGAACGATTTCTAAGGTTACTAAGGGGCTGGTTGGTTACCCGCTCGAGTTTTAAAAATGATAATAAAAATAATGTTTGTCGCAGGTTACTTTTAGGAATGGCTGAACTTATTATCACGTAACCAGGGCATGTGAAATGAAACAATTTGGAAAAGTTTCATAGAATTTGGAAATAATCAGTCAAATCTGAGTGTAAATGAAGTGCCTTTTTTTTTTGAATTAATCCACGTGAACTTGCACAATTTCCGGTCAAGACTGGACTTTAGCTCCGGTTTTGCGGCCTCGGTTGTTTTAGTTTTGACTTTTCATACGTTGTGGATTAATAAGGTTTGTAACCTCAGGGGAAGCAATCTTGAAGTGGTTTGGTCCGGGGTAGAGGCGAAACGTACCACTCCCCTTATTTACATTATTACAATTCCTATTCTTTTAGTTTAATCTTAACTTTCATATTTATTTATTTGTAAATTGATTAATTGTAGTTATTATTGAATTTCAGGCGCGCCCGGGACGACAGTCCAATCGATCGCAGGCGCTCGCGAAGTTGGGCTCGTTCGCCGCGTTGCGACCGATCGCCGTCGCCGGTCTGCCGCGCGCGACGCTCAAGAAGTCGCAGTCGTTCACGTCGCAGCGTCAGTTCCAGTCGATCGCGATCTCGCGCGCAACTTTCAAGGAGTCGCCTCAGTCGCTCCAGGTTAGCGTTGTTGATCGAGTTCAAAATTTCGAGTTTTCGAGTTTGTGCACAAAGCGAGTTTTGTTCAGGTTTGACTCGACTCGAATTTTTGAGTTTTCTCGAATCGAGTTTTGACTGTTTTCGGACCCAAAAACACGAATTTCCGAGTTCAAAATTTCGGATTTTTGAGTTTTCGAGTTTTGGAAAATTTTGAGTCGCGTTTCGAGTTGAATATTAACAACCCCAGTTCAGGTCTCGAAGTCGTACTAGATGTCGTAGTCGCTCCAAATCGTCGCGTCGTCGCTCGCGACGCTCGAGAAGTCGCTTCAGTTGTTCCAAGTCAGTTACAAATAAAAACGGTTCGGTTGCTTTCCAAATGCAACCAAATTTGTCTACAGTGAGACTTTTTGGTACTGTGATTTTGTTTCCATTGAGATTCAACCCGGCCGGTTGCATTGTAAAAGTAACCAAGTTGCACTTTGGTTGCATTCTGTATCTAACAGAAGTTTGTATACTAATAACATCGATGACAGAAATAGAAGTGAAATAGTGGAAAGCCTTTAATTGGTTAACACGAAAACGCTTTGATTAGACTTTATCAGGATAAAATATTGTATGCGCGAGAAAAGGTGAGAAAAAATAATAATTTATTAGATTATATATATATATATATATATATATATATATATATATATATATATATATATATATATATATATATATATATATATATATATATATTATTGAAACAGGTCTTGCAGTCGTACCAGATGCCGTTCTTACTCCAAGTCGCGTCGTCGCTCGCGACTCTCCAGAAGTCGCGCGACGCTCAGCCGTTCACGTTCTCCACGTCGCAGCGTCAGCCGCAGCTCATCGCGTTGTCGCTCGCGATCTCGCGTGCGGCAAAGAAGCCGTTCTCCTTCTTTTGATGACAGAAGATCCAGGTTGGTCACCATTTAACCAAAGGGAATAATAATAATAATAATCTTTTACGGCAACTATTTCAGCCGTGTGTTACTTTATGAAGATACCCCGCCGAGTGGGATCGAACCATGGTGTTTTGAGTGCTAGCACGCTCACAACCAGTCGACCACTCGGACCCCTGTTCGAAAAGTTGTTCGAAAAACCATAAATATCATGAAACTGGCCCTTTTTGGCAAATATCGTGGAAATTTGCTTGTGTTGATCTAAAAGTGTTCATTTTTGTAAAATAATGTTATACTGGTGGGGTTATCCCACCATGCCATATAGCAGAGAGTAGAGAAATAGCGTGTGTTTGAGGAGACGCAGGTTGCATCTAACAGTAGGAATTCGGAATACTTCGGTCAATTCATCATAGAAAAGGCGTATTTTTTAGTGTTTGTATTTCTGATTCTGTTGTTCAGTATTTATTCCACTTTTTGCAGGCGATCTTCATCTACTGAATTCGGTCCCTCGTTGCCGCCTCCAAAGGAAAACAAGAGGTCAAATAGTTCAATCGATACTCCGTCCAATTCAATCAATACTCCGTCGAAAAGGTGCGTGGCTTTTTGGTTGGACGCGTGAGAGATTCGAACAATCTCGGTCAGATTTACTAAATGCGGCTATTAGATAGTTAAATTGGTGTTCGGATAGGATAGGTTGGATATTTCTGCTGTCCTTTTATAAACTTTGCTCTGTGGTGTTGAATATTACGACGATCAAATTGCACAAAAACTGAGTAGTTAACTAATAACCGGCGGGTGTTTCTAGTTACGGCCAGCCGCGTTTTTCGATAACCGATTTTCGGTTATAGGTTAGGTTACCTTATCTGCCGTTTGCTTATTTTATTTACGTAACCCGAAAAGGGGTTACCAAAAGAACTAAAATAAAGAATTGGCCTCTACTGTTGGCAAATGTTCGATTATTTCAGTGTTGTGGATGTCGTACCGTCAACGACCCCAGTCACAAGTTGTACCCCGGATAAGAGGTATTCATCCTTCTTTTTTCCTGCTCAACTCAACAAAAGCTGCTCTGCTCAACAAAAGAGTTAAAGGGGGGGGGGGCTGCATTGAATGCCGAATTTGGCTAGCGGCGTTAGCCGAAATGGCACGAGAGTCAGAGAAGTGCGCGCAATCAATATTCATTCACTCCAAATCATCCTCTGCGTCTCTGACAGTAAGCAAAAAATTGGTGAAATTTTGAAAATAGAACTTTGAATTGGACATTCGAGTAAGAAAAGGATATATATCGAAATGTCTCAGTTCGATCTTTTATTTGAACATTCAATGCGGCCCCCCTTTAACCCTGTGAACGGTTAATGGTTAACTCAGATGGTTAACGAAAGACCGGGAATAAATCTTTAGCTTCTTTCTCTCGCAATTTCTTTCGAGTCTTCGGTTGTCCGTTCCATAATTAGTCTATTCTATTCTAGTAGTTTGAGTTTAAGGCCATCACGATTCTATTAATTGATGGATAGGAATATGTGTGTCACTTGATACTATATCTGTGTTCTCTCACTCAACTCTTGTTTCACATTGTAGCTAAGTTTATTGGAACCTACTTAGAAATCTTTAGATTCCTTCCCAAAAAGTGTCGATTTGGGACCGGAATTGTATTTCCAGACTGCAATTCCTGAATCGAATTCGCCGTGCGCAGGGCGCAGAGGCCAGTGTTTCTGGGGTGACGACAGTTGAGAAAAGACCAGCTGGGTGGGTCAGAGTATTCATTCTGGGTATTCGTGGGGGGATACTGTCGGTTTGAGGGTTCGCACCGTTGAACATTGTCAGGATAAGAGTTTGCCTCATAAAGACCAGCTGGGTGGGTCAGAGTATTCATTCTGGGTATTCATGGGGGGATACTGTCGGTTTGAGGGTTCGCACCGTTGAACATTGTCAGGATAAGAGTTTGCCTCCTTAACGGTTGCCGACTGGTTCATTGTGAGAGTCGCCAATTGGGATGCGAACTCTAGCATACGTAAAATACGCCCTTATTCTGATATTGGCTTATGCTCACGTTTGCCCGATTCCGATACCGATTGTGGACAGTAGGATTGTTGTTTCCCAGTTGATTGTTTCAGTGGACAGTAGGATTCTAACATACACCGCCAAGGGCCTCTTATTCCTTCAAAATTTTCGCGACTCCTCCGTGTTTTCTCGTGTCGCGACCCCCCAAAACGGCGACATTCAACTAATTTCCGTACGATTATAGGTGATTTTGTATGAAAATCGTTAATTAACAGATCGCGACCCATACTTTTCACAAGGATTTGTTCGTGATTCCCCCTCTTATGAGGGGCCTTGGCGGTGGTGGTTATGGTTCTAACCTGCTTTTTATATTACGGATTACGGTTGTTAATTGAAGTGGAACCCGAAACAAGCCTTGAAATACTCGAACACAGCAAATGTTGAACTCAACATTATTAAAAACCCTACATCTTCCTTAAATCACGCAAATATTATCAAATTCTCATTACAATGGTTAGCAGTGAATAATCAGAATTGTTACTTCAAACAAGTTGGTACATTAAAGAAAAGGTCATATTCAATAAGTAATTGAATGTTATTTTGCAACTTAACAAACTGGCTTTTTCAGCAGTGGAATACGTGTGGATGCTCGATCGGCCTATTGCAGTCGTTATCTCGTTTCGAAGCGGAAAAAGGGGAGGAGAGAGGGCTGGAGCTGGATTCCCACGGTAAGACCGCTCGACAAGAATGGTCCAATAGAAAAAACGGAAAAATACAAAACCGCTTCGCATACTGTACGCAAGCGGTTATCAACAACGGAGCAGACTTTCCCATGAAAATTATGCAAATTTCAACAACCGTTTTTCAACTGAGGGAAGAATTCAAAATTATTGGGAAGCGGTCTCACCGTGTTCCGGTAGGTCACTCGGAATATAGAATGATTATAAATATGTTATTCGCGATTGAACGCGTGACTTTCCAAAATGGTAGATGTGCCAGGCAATCGTATGAGATTGAGAATGTTTTTGAATGATCCAGTTTTTACACTTTTTTCGGCGCAGATAAATTGAATGTTTTTCAATTCCTCTGGTTATTTGTAGGCAACTGGCATATTTAAGTAAACTTGTCCCAGTAGTCTGAAAAATGTGAAAAACAAACTATTTTTTTTTGCTAAAAATGAGAAAATTTGTCCATTACTTTTCACGTGTGTAAAGACATTACTTTTCACGTGTGTAAAAACATTACTTTTCACGTGTGTAAAGACATTACTTTTCACGTGTGTAAATCTAAAAATGGACTACATTCTGTGGAATAGCGGGACCTTGCTCGTGTATTTTTACTGGAGAGTTATTCACTGTTTCCAGACGGCTGGTTATGTGGATGAAATGTGTCAGGAGTACGGTCCAGCCCCTACTTCAGATGAGGAATCTGCTATGGAATTAGACGAAGTGGAAGAGGGGCATAGGTTAGTTGGACATATTATTATAGTTTTTTACTTTGATTGTTCTATTATATAGGTTAGTTGACATATTATTGTTATTATTGGTTATGACTGTTCTATTACATTTTTAAATAGATTAGTTGAACATATTATTATTATTATTATCACTACTAGGACTGTTCTATCATAGTATTTAGGCAAGTTGGACTCAGTCTCAGTCATAGTCATAGGTGACTCATCCCGGTTAGAGAGCCGGCACATAGTTTCCACTTAACTGCATTTGGAACTAGAGATCTCGACTTTTTTCCTTCCTTCCCTACCTTTTTACTCATAATTGTATTGTTTCAGTGTCCAGTTGACTCCAGTCAACGAATCCCTTGGTAACGAGAGGAATTTCGAGTGTTACTGGTAAGATTTAAGTTTTTTTCCAAGTTACTCTTTGTGTTTTTGCTGCAGGTACCGATTCGAATTCGGTCTAGACAGCCTGAAATGTTTTTTTTTCGGAAACTTTCCTCTTGTATAGTAGTCTTGTGTTGTTGGTAGTGAATAGTTTTAGATGTCAACTATTCGTTTGGGCATTACATAATAAGAATACCCACAATTTGGTACTTTTACAATATACCTTATTTGAGTGCATACCTCTTACACGAGTAGCCAGAAATAATCGAAAAGTGGTCTACATTTTTGCAAGAAACGAGAAAATTTATCTATTTTTGATGCGAAATCATTAGTTTTCACGCGTTGAAGTCTAGAAACGGACTGCCTTTTGTGTATTAGTCGTAGCTTACTGGTGCATGTTCCAGCAACACCCTTAACATGGAGGCCCTCATTTCGGCCCGTTATCGAACTTTTATCGCGTCGAGAAACATTGTTGCATTGGATGATTCGGATGAAGAACTGACCGTTGGTAAGTTTTTAAATTAATTTATACTCATATAGGGTTTGCTCAGGAGAAAACCATGGGTTAAACATCCCCTCCACAGAAAAGAGGGAGAGTTATAGCCGGGTGAACAGTGACCTACAGAAGCTAAAAACACCAAATGTGACTAAATTAGTTTCAAAAATCGTTTTTCCTTGATTTTCAACCTTCCTCACCGTTTTTCTATTTCAATTCGCGCTATTCGAATATAGTTTATCATAGAAACGGTCATGTTTGAGTTGTGAGGTATAAAGTTACGGCGGTTCACACATGCAACCAAAATGCAACCAGGTTGCATGTGTACAACTATTGGTTGCTTTCAATTAAATGCAACCAAATTTGTCTACAGTGAGATATTTTGGTTATGTACTGTGATTTTGGTTACATTTGAAAGCAAGCAATAGTTGTGTACGTGTACACATGCAACCTGGTTGATTGATTGATGTATTTACATGCAAGCATGTGATATAAAAGAGGAGAAATAACAATATGACAGTAGGATACAAAAACGTTCAAAAGCGGAAAGAAAGGTTGGGTTGCCAGGAATAAGCTCGATTTGCAGCTTGCAATTTGCAATTGATAAATAAATATTATAATAATATTTAAGTCTACTGAAATTACAGGTGCCCCTGCCGTCTTAGTAGACGTGACTCCACACGTGAAGATTGGCGAATCGGAGTCGCTTATTGTTTCTGATTCTGAACCGAGGTAAATAGTCAACCCATTCCATTCCTATTTAATATACCAGTAATATTTAATATGCATGAATGTATAGGGAGGGTGATGAGTTTGAGTTTGTATCAAAAACATCCAAATTGCCAAAGGGTTGCCAGGAATGAGCTCGATTTGCAGCTTGCAAGTTGCAATTGATAAATAAATATTCGTGAAGTTTATTTTTAGGGTGTTCTTAAGTATAATTTACAATTACATAGGGTACCTATAACTTTTCACGTCTTTCTTTGCTCATCTTTGCACATTTTCCAGTCTGCCAACCGCGGTCAGTGTCACCCCAGCCGTCGAGAAGTCGTCTGAACTAGCGACCTCGGTCCCAGCTGAACCAGCCGCCACCGCCATGCACCAGTGAGTCCCGACTATTAGACAAATTTCATTTCATACTGTCATATGTATCTATTCACGTCGCTTCGTTACGAGGTAGCCCGGTTTTCGATTTTTCATGGCTATTCAGACCAGTTTACTAGGGTATTTACAATCTTCCCAATCTCACGTCAGTTTTCTCTGTATTTCACATATTATATAAACGTTTTTTACTTTTTAATATGTCAAAAAATCGGCCAAGACAACTTGCTAAATTGGCATTGGGTAGCTAACAGTTGTGTAACAAAGACATTTTGACTGTATTCCAAGAAAAGAAGTCACTCTTCAGTTAAACATGTATGAAATGTTAGTTTTTGAGATGAGGCCATTTGCAGAGGTTGTGCTGGTTCGGATGTTAGTGGCGCGCCTGTCACTGTCTCTTCGTCTGTTCCAAGTACAGCTGTGGACTGCGAGACTGCCCCTAGTAGCACTGTGGATGCTGCCACAAGTACTGCTGTTGCTACCAGTACTGCTGGAAATCCGGCCGTCAATACTATTGTCAGTTCTCCTGTAGCTGTTAGTAGTGCCACAAGTGCTACTATCAGTATTGATGTTCCTACCAGTACTGCTGAAAGTCCTGCTGTAGCTGCCAGTACTGTAGTCAGTATTACTGAGAGTCGTACTCCCATTACTGTTCTCAGTACTGCTCTCGACACTGCGCCTAGTACTACTGTGAATCCTGCCACTACTTCCACAGCCGGTCCTCCCGTCACTCCCACCGACACCACCCCGTTTGCGGCTGGTTCGGTCCCCACCTCGACGTCTTCTCTCAATTCACCCATTCCGACTGTCATCTCTGGTACACCGGTCAATCAATTACGTTAGTTTTTCTGTGTTTTTATGGCGCAAACAAGATATCTGTTCAGTATCATGAGTAAGCTCTCCTTAGTTTCTAGGTGGACTTTTATCGTTTTTTCTCATAGAGGTGATGAATAATTCTCACGTTTTTCACGCAAACCATAAAGATTCATTTACTTATAACTAAATATGGACTCCTTTTTGTATGATAGCCACATGTTACATTATATATATATATATATATATATATATATAGAGAAATCTATATCAGATGGCCCAACTACGGGGATGGGGACCCCAGGAGTCACCAGAGTTCCGCTTCTCTCTCCGGGACCTCCATCTAATCAGAGGAGATCTCCCCACAATGGTATAGGAGGCTCATTCGCCACATCCGGGGTTAGTTGCTTTTTTTGATACACTCACATAGTTTGATATTGATATCACAGCTTTTCAGATAGAGAGGTCTTATATACTCTGTTTGAGGTCTTTTATATATTTTTGTGCTTCGGTTACCCTGATCAGAAAACACTTTTTACAAAGAATCTATGTGAAAAGCAAGGTCGCTTCACGTGTTTCATTTGAAATGTCACATAGTATAGTTTAAATATATAAGTATAAAAAAAAGAGGAAATAAACCTTGATTGCACTGACCAAACCCCTAGTTTGTCTATAACAAACCTCAGTCAAGTTTGAAGATGTTTAATGTTCAAAGAAAAACAGAGTTTTCTGGCTCGGAGCCTGATCGAGTTTCCGAGTTTTCGTTGCGAGACTCGAAACTTGGATTTGGTTCCAGAGTCGTGTGTTTGCTGTTCAGCCGTCGATGGGGATTCTGGCGCCGAATCTTCGAGTCCCTGAATTGTACAATGGAAATATGAGGGAGACTATGGGATATGGACATGAACAGTGGGAAGGCAGAGGTCATCCGAATCATCAAATGTAAGTCGAGAGAGGAGAGAGAGAGAGAGATTAGTGTAGAGAGAGAGGGGAGAGAAAAACAGAGAGAGAGAGAGAGAGAGAGAAAGACAAACAGATACTGATAGATAGAGAGAGGGGAGAGAAAGAGGGGAAAGGAAAATTGAAGATAAACACGTGTTATTGATCCAAAACATGGTCAACAGTTGTACAGCGATGCCTGAAGTTTCGAGTAATTAGCGGCCTGTTCAGCCCTTTTTATCTATTCAGCAGTTTATACTATGTTAACGTGATTTGGGCATAGGTTTGCCATAGGCTACTAAGACATTGACATGTGCAACCTAATGATGTTTAGCCATGTTACTGTGTTATTTGTTACTTTTGTTATTACTGGGAGTATGTGAGTGAGAGGAAGGGAAAGTGTTTCGCTTTTTTAATAAAAAGTTGAGTAAAAACGAACTATTGAACGTTATTTCTCACGATATTAGGGTTAATTCGAAGATTCGAACGAAATTCATATTTGATTCGGTTTTCAGGCGCGGCTCCTCGAATTTTCCTCCCGGGGGTTCGAATTTCTCGACTGACCATGCTTTTTGGCGGGGAATGGGCCATTTCAACCAGTATGGAATGCACGGGTTAGTAGTTGGTAGCATACACAGATGCGACAAATTTGTTGACAACAAAGATTTTTTGGAAATCAGGTGTTTAATTCGAGTGAAGATACTATAGAACTGGGTGAAAAGGGAGGTTTTCACTAGTAAAGGTGACATTTTTTGAAGCTGGGTCAGTTTCAACTCTCGATTTTGAGAAAAACCGGTGATCTAATTATCAATCTAACAAAGTCGCCATACGTTTGGTAGCATACACCAGTAATGTTGTCCGAGTAGTCACAAAAGTTCGAGAAACGGATAACTTTTCGCTTATACTGTTGTAGTTAGCCGATTCTTGATGAAAGAGGATGGAGTTTCACGGTTTTGAATCGAAAAACGGGTTACTTTCTGTAGAAGTTCTATGTAGAACAGTCGCACCTTACTGTAACAGAAAAACAATGATACTTTTACATTTCTCAAATGACTAGGCCTGGTAAACTGTTAGTCAATTCAAATCCACGTGAAACATGTTAAACACAGCAGAATTCGGAAACGTGCAATGATAAATTGTACTATGCTTCATTAGAATGTCAACTTTACGTGACTGTTCAATTTACTTCTAGTATATTTCTCATCTGTTTCTACTTTCAGTGGCTTCGATGCCAATTTGCCGTGGAATCTGCGTGGCAGAGGTAGACCGAATCCGAGACGGGGAGGCAGGTAGGTCAAATATTCGAAACTAGGGTTGTTAATCGAGTCGAAAATTTCGAGTGGTCCTTTTTCGAGTTCCAGGAACAAAACGAGTGTTTCGAGTTAATGCGAGTTTTCTCGAAATTTGAGTTTTGCTTTGACGACCCTATTCGATACGATTATAAGAATAATCATAATACTTTACCACTAGTCCAACTCCTTCTTTAACGTGAAGTTGGGTTGCTATACCAGGGGGTGTCACCAAAATGTTGTCCAATTTGGGGAAATTATTTCAAAATGTATTGCTGAGTTTCTAATGTCAAGGGGGGGGGGGATAGTACTGGCTGTAGTTGGGAAAAGTCCACCGAAATTGGCAAAACAAATGCATAATTTTGGCGTGCATAATTTTGGCGGTTTCCCCCCCCCCCCTTTTTATCTTCCACATTGCCGGGTGTCTTACAATTTTCGAGAAGTGGAGCTGTCAAAACGTTGGCTGGCTTCAGAAAAGTTTATGTATAGGTTTACCACCGGATACTGTACATAATACATTTCAGTCAGAACCTCGTTGTTTGTAGTTTGATGTTTGATGTTTATTCCCGCAATCTTCTAGTCTTAGTTTGAAAACTACAACTTAGAGATGGTCATTCCTTATATTATATGTATTCATCATATTTTTTTTCAACATTTTTCTTGATTTTCAGACCGCGGGGTCGGGGAGGCGCGAGATACAATCAGAATCTGTAGGAACGGAGATCCCTTGAGACTCTGGGTTTCTGCTCTAAAACACTTTGCAGGTAATAACATAACCCGCTACAGTAAAGTTGTCATAATAATTAGAGATAATTTGAAGAAAAAAACAGATAACAGACTCTTTCGTAACATTGAAAGCACTAGCCGATTATCGATCCACATTTGGACTGTTTCACAAAACATTTTACAGAGTTTTGAGAAGTAGTAATATGGAAGTAGAATCGCAGATGTTTTCACCGGACAAAACACATGGCTTGGAAATATATATATTCTCAATCCGTTAGTCTGCTTGATAAAAGGCCCTGAGAAATAAAAGTGGTACAAACCGAAATTCGAAAATCTGTAAAATATGTAAATTTGGCTGTTTTCTTTCACATACGAAACGTAATAGATGGTATGATAATCTGGATTAGATTGTGAATGGTTAATAAGCCTAGTTTTCAGAATCGATTTGCTCGTTAGAAAAGAATGGACCGCCCATCTGAATCTCTCTTTTTCATTTTCCTTTAATCAGCACTGCCCTGTATATAGTACAATCAGTCATATGGGTTTCTATTGCATCTCTTCAACATTTATGTATTACAATTTTACCGGGTTTTTTGTTTAAAACTGGTTTTTCCCCTCAAATTTAGCCTATTCCACATGATTAGTTTCAGTATTTTTCAAAGTAGCAAGTTTAGTTTCAATTGTCTTTTCGTTTTTTGTTGTCGTTGTATTCTCGCATTTGATTTGACGGCTTTTTTGTTACATTGTTGTTTTTCTTCTTTCTTGAATGAATATATAGCACGCATTCTTTTTCGTTCGTAAAAGGTAATAGGAATTATGGAACACGAATTGACCGAGAAAAGCCTCTGCTGGGTAGAAACTGCGGAACACAGCAGAAGACAATGTCACAGTTTCACTGGCTGTAACAATATTCTAGAGAAGTAAAGATTTGCTGTGTCTTTTGTTACGTAGGGTGCTATATTTGGTAATCCAGTTCAAAGTATTCGTTTTGCCCCTTTTTACTAGTCGTTTAGTAGATGATTGATTTCTGTCAACTGATAACAAGAATTGGAAATTATTATCAATTACCGTAACTTCTCAATGGTGTCCGGAAAACTGCTGTGGAAACTAGCAAATCGTCGACATCTAGGGTTCGCTCTTTCCAGAGGTGAATTCTATATCTAACCGGGTTTTTAGGTAACCTAACCCTTTTTTGGTAACCTATTTTTCAGGTTATCTCAGTAGGTAACCGGTCGGTAACCTAAAGTGAAAAACCGGTTACCTGTTTTTCTAACGCAAAATGTGGTTTTTACCGTTAGTTTGGACGGTAACCGGATTTTAGTTTCAGGTTACTTCTAGGTTACCTACGAAGGTAACCTGAAAAAAAGGTTACCAAAAAAGGGTTAGGTTACCTAAAAACCCGGTTAGTTGTAGAATTGGCCCTTTCCAGAGCAGGCTCATACGATACATGTTTCCTTATCCCGGCCAATTACACAGGCAACCAAAATTCAACTTTACACTTTACACTGTCAACTTTACAAATTTATTATTTTTGATTAATAAAAAAATGGGGAGTTTAGTGGAGTGCTTTTAAGGGTTTTTCACTATTTTATTTCGTTTGAGAAGAAAACATGATAAAAGGGATACTTTGAACGATAAAAGCAAACACAATTGATCATTTTGAGGTGGTTAAAAAGGCCAATGTGTTTTTTATTTTGACCTTTTCAGATTTTATATTCTTATTGGATGATGTTTAAAATATATAAGATTTAAGGGAGTTATGAGCGTTGTTCGATTCAATCATTGGAACTTCAGAATGGGCCATTGAGACATGGAAATGACCCCTTGGTACAATGGGAAATGGGGGTGGAATCTTCAGATATACTCTGTTCCACCTATCTATGTCTTTCTACAGTAACCCGTCAAATGTTCAGGAGGCTTTTTCTAATGAATAATCCCTGTTTTGGTTTCAAACTTCCAGAGTTCGTTGTAGTAAACATTCAAAAGTCGCTAACAAAGTTTGCAGGGAAATCGAAAAACGCCACCAAGCCAAAATTCGAACAGAAGGTCAACGTGTTTTTGCATATTACTGTAGAGGGGTATAGTTGGGTGGAACGAACTATACTTATATTGCACGTTACTAATTGAAGATGTTTGAGCTCAAACATATATATAGTCGTCGTCAATGGAAGAGCAGGAAGGTACTGTATATCTCACTTTCCGCTGTGTGCGCACATCTGTCTGTGATTCCAAAGACTGCCGGTCATGTTAGCTCAGTTGTTAGCGCCTTGCTACTATCAAGACCCTGAAGTCCTCCTGCTTAGTGTAACGTAACTCTCGTCTGTTCGTATTCATCTGTTCCAACATTGTGTTTATATGTTTATTAGTGTCTGTCTTATTTACAAGGTTGTCATGTTAGAGTGGCTATAATATAAGATATAAGATAAAGGAAAAGGATCGTCTCTCTCTCGTTGCGTCACATCTCGAACTGCCTTCCTCTTAGGTGCCGCCCTCTTTGTAAAGTCACGCCTCTCTCTCGTTGTCTCTGTTCTCTCATTAGATTTGTCTCTCATTCGGATTGCGTAATGGCAAGCTGGCATGTGTGTGGTTGCTACTCAAACGAACAATTACTATAGGTGAGAATTGTGAGTGCGGGTACTTGACATCCCCCTTCGTTCACTAAGCTCGTCCCCGAGCGATATAAATAATATAAAACATACTATACCCTTCTTGGAACCTGTACGGTAACGACCGGAGTCTCTTTACCTGAGGCCAAGGAAGACGTAAAAATATAATTCATGGTATAATAGTATGTAATAAACATGCTCTATTGGTGTGGAATGATTGTTCTTTTCATATGAGAGAGATGTGGGATATCGGATATGTGTGCCACTCTAACTAATACAGAAGGAAAACTGATGAAACAATAGGAAGTATAAATCGCCAATATTTGATGAACAGTGTATGTGATGGATGGATAAGTAGTTCACATCTATACAATGTTGTACAATTGATTAATTCATGTTTGTGTATATATACTGTGTGCTAAAACTAATGATTACGTTTATACTTCTTAGAAAAATAATACAATTTCATGGAACAAAAGTTTGAATCAGAATCAATATTAAATGTAGACAAAGTATACGAAAATTTACCAATGTCAAAATAATTCGTTATTTAATCTGATACCTTATTCTGTTCTCTCTCATGACCCCATCGTATCTATCGTCTCGCATCGGTTGGTTACGGTATCTGTTCACCTGATTACCGTACTTACCTGGTTGGTAGGTGTTGTCGTACTTACTCGGTTGGTAGCCATAGTTTTCGTTGAAATATCTCAAAAAATCTTCTTTGTTTTGTGTTGCAGCGTTTCTTTTATCCTTTCCTCTATATGGGCTATTTTTGTAGTTTTGAGCATTTTCTTCTTTGTTTTCGATTATCGAGGATAATGAGTGCACTATATTATTTACTCTCCTAACCAACTGTGTTTCATCCGTGTTTGCATTCTCCATTTTCAGCACATCGAATATTCTTTCTGAGTCACTTACAAGAGTGTCAAAAGTGGCATTAAGAGGGCCTAATAGAAGTAATTTTTGTTTTATTGCCTTATTCAATCCGTTACAGAATATAGGACGATACATACTAGTTTGAAACGCTGCATTAGCTGGGTATGCGTCTGCCAGAACGCTACGTGTTTTCTGTGCAAACATTGTTGGACTTTCTCCTGGTTCCATTTTCAATTGCATTACTTCTGCTTGTGCAGAATCGAGATAGTTAGCTGAGGTAAAGTGATCGGTGAGAGCAGTTGTAATTTGTTGCCAATCTTGTTTTTGGGCGGCGGTACAGTTGTCATATGCTGCCTTAGCTTTTCCTCTCAAATGTAACGGAAGAATTGTTTCTAACTTGTCATCGGTCATGCCTAGTGCTGTACCTATTTCATTGAATTGTTTACAAAAGGCTCGCAATCCCTTAGCTCCCTGATCTCCTTTAAATTTAGGTAATTCTTTTGTGTAACCAGAAAGAGCCATACTATCAATTGAATTTGCGAGTTTGTCAATTACATCCTGAAAAGCTTGTGAAATGGCCATATTTGCTAGATCACTATCCGAATCAGTGTCTGAACTACTTTCAACTATGTCTTGTGTATTTGGGTCTGTATCCCCTTTATCACTATCACTATCACCTTTTTGGCTACCACTCAAATTTTGATCTCCCAACTGTTCGGAGTTGGAGCTGATATTACCAAAAAGATCGAGTTCAACGTGAAGATGTGGTTCTTGTTGGGCTTGTCTCCAAGCTATACGTTGTTCTCTGAGAAGCTTACGTTGTTCTCGCTCTGTCAGATTATGGAAATTTTCGTTATCTACCAAAGTGTTATCCTGTTCGTCTGAGCTGTCGAGTTCTTCGTTACGTTGATTAGGCTTTCTCTGTGGTGTGAAAAAATCTTTAAGTGAACTGTCGTCTGAACTATCTTTGTCCCTGTTTGTATCAAAGGACATGCACTAGGTTACGTGTGTGCCAGATCTTATGCACCTGCTATAAGTTGGATCACTATGAGATATTAAATGTACCTTAGAGCAATGTTAGTGGTGGTTACCTTGTGAATGTGTTGCAAGCTTTCAGTAGTCACCTTCTCTGGTGGTTGCCGACTGGTCGAATGCGTGTGCCAGTTTCGAAATTGCTGCCACCCTGCTGGCTCCGCCCTCTGAGAGAGTGCAGACAGCGAGCGCGATGAGAACGTAATTCGTCTTAGAGTGTCCAGAGAAACATGACTACCGTAATCTTGTTTCCATAATTGGAGTTCAGTTTGAATTTGAACCTCTAATGCTCAACATTTAGATAGAAATCTATACATAAATCCATATTCCAGGGAACTTCTGGAAAAGCATGCCACTATTTTATATGAACTCATAAATTATTTTGATTTTGTGATTAAGTCAGGGGAACAAAATGGTAAATGACAGTAGTTCTGCTTAAGCTGCTCTATATTCTTTGCGTGAAACATTATCGTAAAGTACACCGATTTTCGGTTCTACTTGAAAGAAACTGTTGTTAGCAGGTTTCAAGTTTGACTAGATTGTTTTTGTCAAGAAGTGTTAAAAACTATCGGGAAACTTTTTGAAATCTTTAACTTGAGTTTTCACTATGTATATCGAAAATAGGATAATATTCGCCGGTTGACTTGATAGCGAGCCTTAGGATTAGCGCTTTATTTATTGTCTTACACCGTGAAAGTCACAATAAAATGTGTATTTCTTGTTCTTGTCTGTAACGTTTGCAAAAGACAAGCTGAGAATTTACAGTATTATGGAACATGGCTGGAAAGAGCTAACTGGTCATTTTTATTCTGGGTTATTTCAGACCCATTATATTTTATCTAATTCTTAATTTGTGTCTAATTAAATCAAATCTAATTCTTAACACACTTTCTAATAATACACTTAATATTTTCAACCAATTTTCACGTTCACACTCTTGATTTTAACTAGTTCTTAATTTTCTTCAAACACACTTTCTAATGATACAATTAATATTTTCAACCAATTTTCACTTTTACACTCTTGATTTTAACTAATTCTTAATTTTTCTTCACACACACACTTCCTAATGAAACACTTAATATTTTGACCAATTTTCATTTTCACACACTCTTTATTTCAACTAATTCTTAATTTTCTTCACACACACTTTCCAATGATACACTTAGTATTTTGACAAATTTTCATTTTCACACACTCTTGATTTCAACTAATTCTTAATTTTCATACACACACACTTTTTAATGATACACTTCGTATTTTGACCAATTTTCATTTTCACACACTCTTGATTTTAACTAACTCTTAATTCTCATACACACACTTTCTAATAATACACTTAGTATTTTGACCAATTTTCATTTTCACACACTCTTGATTTTAACTAATTCCTAATTCTCATAAACACACTTTCTAATGATACACTTAGTATTTTGACCAATTTTCATTTTCACACACTCTTGATTTTAACTAATTCTTAATTCTCATAAACACACTTTCTAATGATACACTTAGTATTTTGACCAATTTTCATTTTCACACACTCTTGATTTTAACTAATTCTTAATTCTCATAAACACACTTTCTAATGATACACTTAGTATTTCGACCAATTTTCATTTTCACACACTCTTGATTTTAACTAATTCTTAATTTTCATACACACACTTTCTAATGATACACTTAGTATTTTGACCAATTTTCATTTTCACACACTCTTGATTTCAACTTATTCTTAATTTTCATACACACACACTTTCTAATGATACTCTTAATATTTTCAACCAATTTTCATTTTCACACACTCTTGATTTTAACTAATTCTTAATTTTCATACACACACACTTTCTAATGATACTCTTAATATTTTCAACCAATTTTCATTTTCACACACTCTTGATTTTAACTAATTCCTAATTCTCATAAACACACTTTCTAATGATACACTTAGAATTTTGACCAATTTTCATTTTCACACACTCTTGATTTTAACTAACTCTTAATTCTCATAAACACACTTTCTAATGATACACTTAGTATTTTGACCAATTTTCATTTTCACACACTCTTGATTTTAACTAATTCTTAATTCTCATACACACACTTTCTTATGATACACTTAGTATTTTGACCAATTTTCATTTTCACACACTCTTGATTTTAACTAATTCTTAATTCTCATACACACACTTTCTAATGATACACTTAGTATTTTGACCAATTTTCATTTTCACACACTCTTGATTTCAACTAATTCTTAATTTTCATACACACACACTTTCTAATGATACTCTTAATATTTTCAACCAATTTTCATTTTCACACACTCTTGATTTTAACTAATTCTTAATTTTCATACACACACACTTTCTAATGATACTCTTAATATTTTCAACCAATTTTCATTTTCACACACTCTTGATTTTAACTAATTCCTAATTCTCATAAACACACTTTCTAATGATACACTTAGAATTTTGACCAATTTTCATTTTCACACACTCTTGATTTTAACTAACTCTTAATTCTCATACACACACTTTCTAATGATACACTTAGAATTTTGACCAATTTTCATTTTCACACACTCTTGATTTTAACTAACTCTTAATTCTCATACACACACTTTCTAATGATACACTTAGAATTTTGACCAATTTTCATTTTCACACACTCTTGATTTTAACTAATTCTTAATTTTCATACACACACTTTCTAATGATACACTTAGTATTTTGACCAATTTTCATTTTCACACACTCTTGATTTTAACTAATTCTTAATTCTCATACACACACTTTCTAATGATACACTTAGTATTTTGACCAATTTTCATTTTCACACACTCTTGATTTTAACTAATTCTTAATTCTCATACACACACTTTCTTATGATACACTTAGAATTTTGACCAATTTTCATTTTCACACACTCTTGATTTTAACTAATTCCTAATTCTCATAAACACACTTTCTAATGATACACTTAGAATTTTGACCAATTTTCATTTTCACACACTCTTGATTTTAACTAACTCTTAATTCTCATACACACACTTTCTAATGATACACTTAGAATTTTGACCAATTTTCATTTTCACACACTCTTGATTTTAACTAATTCTTAATTTTCATACACACACTTTCTAATGATACACTTAGTATTTTGACCAATTTTCATTTTCACACACTCTTGATTTTAACTAACTCTTAATTCTCATACACACACTTTCTAATGATACACTTAGAATTTTGACCAATTTTCATTTTCACACACTCTTGATTTTAACTAATTCTTAATTTTCATACACACACTTTCTAATGATACACTTAGTATTTTGACCAATTTTCATTTTCACACACTCTTGATTTTAACTAATTCTTAATTCTCATACACACACTTTCTTATGATACACTTAGTATTTTGACCAATTTTCATTTTCACACACTCTTGATTTTAACTAATTCTTAATTCTCATACACACACTTTCTAATGATACACTTAGTATTTTGACCAATTTTCATTTTCACACACTCTTGATTTCAACTAATTCTTAATTTTCATACACACACACTTTTTAATGATACACTTCGTATTTTGACCAATTTTCATTTTCACACACTCTTGATTTCAACTAATTCTTAATTCTCATACACACACTTTCTAATGATACACTCAGTATTTTGACCAATTTTCATTTTCACACACTCTTGATTTCAACTTATTCTTAATTTTCATACACACACACTTTCTAATGATACTCTTAATATTTTCAACCAATTTTCATTTTCACACACTCTTGATTTTAACTAATTCTTAATTTTCATACACACACACTTTCTAATGATACTCTTAATATTTTCAACCAATTTTCATTTTCACACACTCTTGATTTTAACTAATTCCTAATTCTCATAAACACACTTTCTAATGATACACTTAGAATTTTGACCAATTTTCATTTTCACACACTCTTGATTTTAACTAACTCTTAATTCTCATAAACACACTTTCTAATGATACACTTAGTATTTTGACCAATTTTCATTTTCACACACTCTTGATTTTAACTAATTCTTAATTCTCATAAACACACTTTCTAATGATACACTTAGAATTTTGACCAATTTTCATTTTCACACACTCTTGATTTTAACTAATTCTTAATTCTCATAAACACACTTTCTAATGATACACTTAGTATTTCGACCAATTTTCATTTTCACACACTCTTGATTTTAACTAATTCTTAATTTTCATACACACACTTTCTAATGATACACTTAGTATTTTGACCAATTTTCATTTTCACACACTCTTGATTTTAACTAATTCTTAATTCTCATACACACACTTTCTTATGATACACTTAGTATTTTGACCAATTTTCATTTTCACACACTCTTGATTTTAACTAATTCTTAATTCTCATACACACACTTTCTAATGATACACTTAGTATTTTGACCAATTTTCATTTTCACACACTCTTGATTTCAACTAATTCTTAATTTTCATACACACACACTTTTTAATGATACACTTCGTATTTTGACCAATTTTCATTTTCACACACTCTTGATTTCAACTAATTCTTAATTCTCATACACACACTTTCTAATGATACACTTAGTATTTTGACCAATTTTCATTTTCACACACTCTTGATTTCAACTTATTCTTAATTTTCATACACACACACTTTCTAATGATACTCTTAATATTTTCAACCAATTTTCATTTTCACACACTCTTGATTTTAACTAATTCTTAATTTTCATACACACACACTTTCTAATGATACTCTTAATATTTTCAACCAATTTTCATTTTCACACACTCTTGATTTTAACTAATTCCTAATTCTCATAAACACACTTTCTAATGATACACTTAGAATTTTGACCAATTTTCATTTTCACACACTCTTGATTTTAACTAACTCTTAATTCTCATAAACACACTTTCTAATGATACACTTAGTATTTTGACCAATTTTCATTTTCACACACTCTTGATTTTAACTAATTCTTAATTCTCATAAACACACTTTCTAATGATACACTTAGAATTTTGACCAATTTTCATTTTCACACACTCTTGATTTTAACTAATTCTTAATTCTCATAAACACACTTTCTAATGATACACTTAGTATTTCGACCAATTTTCATTTTCACACACTCTTGATTTTAACTAATTCTTAATTTTCATACACACACTTTCTAATGATACACTTAGTATTTCGACCAATTTTCATTTTCACACACTCTTGATTTTAACTAATTCTTAATTTTCATACACACACTTTCTAATGATACACTTAGTATTTTGACCAATTTTCATTTTCACACACTCTTGATTTTAACTAATTCTTAATTTTCATACACACACTTTCTAATGATACACTTAGTATTTTGACCAATTTTCATTTTCACACACTCTTGATTTCAACTTATTCTTAATTTTCATACACACACACTTTCTAATGATACTCTTAATATTTTCAACCAATTTTCATTTTCACACACTCTTGATTTTAACTAATTCTTAATTTTCATACACACACACTTTCTAATGATACTCTTAATATTTTCAACCAATTTTCATTTTCACACACTCTTGATTTTAACTAATTCCTAATTCTCATAAACACACTTTCTAATGATACACTTAGAATTTTGACCAATTTTCATTTTCACACACTCTTGATTTTAACTAACTCTTAATTCTCATAAACACACTTTCTAATGATACACTTAGTATTTTGACCAATTTTCATTTTCACACACTCTTGATTTTAACTAATTCTTAATTCTCATACACACACTTTCTTATGCACTTAGTATTTTGACCAATTTTCATTTTCACACACTCTTGATTTTAACTAATTCTTAATTTTCATACACACACTTTCTAATGATACACTTAGTATTTTGACCAATTTTCATTTTCACACACTCTTGATTTTAACTAATTCTTAATTCTCATACACACACTTTCTAATGATACACTTAGTATTTTGACCAATTTTCATTTTCACACACTCTTGATTTTAACTAATTCTTAATTCTCATACACACACTTTCTTATGATACACTTAGAATTTTGACCAATTTTCATTTTCACACACTCTTGATTTTAACTAATTCCTAATTCTCATAAACACACTTTCTAATGATACACTTAGAATTTTGACCAATTTTCATTTTCACACACTCTTGATTTTAACTAACTCTTAATTCTCATACACACACTTTCTAATGATACACTTAGAATTTTGACCAATTTTCATTTTCACACACTCTTGATTTTAACTAATTCTTAATTTTCATACACACACTTTCTAATGATACACTTAGTATTTTGACCAATTTTCATTTTCACACACTCTTGATTTTAACTAACTCTTAATTCTCATACACACACTTTCTAATGATACACTTAGAATTTTGACCAATTTTCATTTTCACACACTCTTGATTTTAACTAATTCTTAATTTTCATACACACACTTTCTAATGATACACTTAGTATTTTGACCAATTTTCATTTTCACACACTCTTGATTTTAACTAATTCTTAATTCTCATACACACACTTTCTTATGATACACTTAGTATTTTGACCAATTTTCATTTTCACACACTCTTGATTTTAACTAATTCTTAATTCTCATACACACACTTTCTAATGATACACTTAGTATTTTGACCAATTTTCATTTTCACACACTCTTGATTTCAACTAATTCTTAATTTTCATACACACACACTTTTTAATGATACACTTCGTATTTTGACCAATTTTCATTTTCACACACTCTTGATTTCAACTAATTCTTAATTCTCATACACACACTTTCTAATGATACACTCAGTATTTTGACCAATTTTCATTTTCACACACTCTTGATTTCAACTTATTCTTAATTTTCATACACACACACTTTCTAATGATACTCTTAATATTTTCAACCAATTTTCATTTTCACACACTCTTGATTTTAACTAATTCTTAATTTTCATACACACACACTTTCTAATGATACTCTTAATATTTTCAACCAATTTTCATTTTCACACACTCTTGATTTTAACTAATTCCTAATTCTCATAAACACACTTTCTAATGATACACTTAGAATTTTGACCAATTTTCATTTTCACACACTCTTGATTTTAACTAACTCTTAATTCTCATAAACACACTTTCTAATGATACACTTAGTATTTTGACCAATTTTCATTTTCACACACTCTTGATTTTAACTAATTCTTAATTCTCATAAACACACTTTCTAATGATACACTTAGAATTTTGACCAATTTTCATTTTCACACACTCTTGATTTTAACTAATTCTTAATTCTCATAAACACACTTTCTAATGATACACTTAGTATTTCGACCAATTTTCATTTTCACACACTCTTGATTTTAACTAATTCTTAATTTTCATACACACACTTTCTAATGATACACTTAGTATTTTGACCAATTTTCATTTTCACACACTCTTGATTTTAACTAATTCTTAATTCTCATACACACACTTTCTTATGATACACTTAGTATTTTGACCAATTTTCATTTTCACACACTCTTGATTTTAACTAATTCTTAATTCTCATACACACACTTTCTAATGATACACTTAGTATTTTGACCAATTTTCATTTTCACACACTCTTGATTTCAACTAATTCTTAATTTTCATACACACACACTTTTTAATGATACACTTCGTATTTTGACCAATTTTCATTTTCACACACTCTTGATTTCAACTAATTCTTAATTCTCATACACACACTTTCTAATGATACACTTAGTATTTTGACCAATTTTCATTTTCACACACTCTTGATTTCAACTTATTCTTAATTTTCATACACACACACTTTCTAATGATACTCTTAATATTTTCAACCAATTTTCATTTTCACACACTCTTGATTTTAACTAATTCTTAATTTTCATACACACACACTTTCTAATGATACTCTTAATATTTTCAACCAATTTTCATTTTCACACACTCTTGATTTTAACTAATTCCTAATTCTCATAAACACACTTTCTAATGATACACTTAGAATTTTGACCAATTTTCATTTTCACACACTCTTGATTTTAACTAACTCTTAATTCTCATAAACACACTTTCTAATGATACACTTAGTATTTTGACCAATTTTCATTTTCACACACTCTTGATTTTAACTAATTCTTAATTCTCATAAACACACTTTCTAATGATACACTTAGAATTTTGACCAATTTTCATTTTCACACACTCTTGATTTTAACTAATTCTTAATTCTCATAAACACACTTTCTAATGATACACTTAGTATTTCGACCAATTTTCATTTTCACACACTCTTGATTTTAACTAATTCTTAATTTTCATACACACACTTTCTAATGATACACTTAGTATTTCGACCAATTTTCATTTTCACACACTCTTGATTTTAACTAATTCTTAATTTTCATACACACACTTTCTAATGATACACTTAGTATTTTGACCAATTTTCATTTTCACACACTCTTGATTTTAACTAATTCTTAATTTTCATACACACACTTTCTAATGATACACTTAGTATTTTGACCAATTTTCATTTTCACACACTCTTGATTTCAACTTATTCTTAATTTTCATACACACACACTTTCTAATGATACTCTTAATATTTTCAACCAATTTTCATTTTCACACACTCTTGATTTTAACTAATTCTTAATTTTCATACACACACACTTTCTAATGATACTCTTAATATTTTCAACCAATTTTCATTTTCACACACTCTTGATTTTAACTAATTCCTAATTCTCATAAACACACTTTCTAATGATACACTTAGAATTTTGACCAATTTTCATTTTCACACACTCTTGATTTTAACTAACTCTTAATTCTCATAAACACACTTTCTAATGATACACTTAGTATTTTGACCAATTTTCATTTTCACACACTCTTGATTTTAACTAATTCTTAATTCTCATACACACACTTTCTTATGCACTTAGTATTTTGACCAATTGTCATTTTCACACACTCTTGATTTTAACTAATTCTTAATTCTCATACACACACTTTCTAATGATACACTTAGTATTTTGACCAATTTTCATTTTCACACACTCTTGATTTCAACTAATTCTTAATTTTCATACACACACACTTTCTAATGATACTCTTAATATTTTCAACCAATTTTCATTTTCACACACTCTTGATTTTAACTAATTCTTAATTTTCATACACACACACTTTCTAATGATACTCTTAATATTTTCAACCAATTTTCATTTTCACACACTCTTGATTTTAACTAATTCCTAATTCTCATAAACACACTTTCTAATGATACACTTAGAATTTTGACCAATTTTCATTTTCACACACTCTTGATTTTAACTAACTCTTAATTCTCATAAACACACTTTCTAATGATACACTTAGTATTTTGACCAATTTTCATTTTCACACACTCTTGATTTTAACTAATTCTTAATTCTCATACACACACTTTCTTATGATACACTTAGTATTTTGACCAATTTTCATTTTCACACACTCTTGATTTTAACTAATTCTTAATTCTCATACACACACTTTCTAATGATACACTTAGTATTTTGACCAATTTTCATTTTCACACACTCTTGATTTTAACTAATTCTTAATTTTCATACACACACTTTTTAATGATACACTTAGTATTTTGACCAATTTTCATTTTCACACACTCTTGATTTCAACTAATTCTTAATTCTCATACACACACTTTCTAATGATACACTTAGTATTTTGACCAATTTTCATTTTCACACACTCTTGATTTCAACTAATTCTTAATTCTCATACACACACTTTCTAATGATACACTTAGTATTTTGACCAATTTTCATTTTCACACACTCTTGATTTCAACTAATTCTTAATTTTCATACACACACACTTTTTAATGATACACTTCGTATTTTGACCAATTTTCATTTTCACACACTCTTGATTTTAACTAATTCTTAATTCTCATACACACACTTTCTTATGATACACTTAGTATTTTGACCAATTTTCATTTTCACACACTCTTGATTTTAACTAATTCTTAATTCTCATACACACACACTTTCTAATGATACTCTTAATATTTTGACCAATTTTCATTTTCACACACTCTTGATTTTAACTAATTCTTAATTTTCATACACACACTTTCTAATGATACACTTAGTATTTTGACCAATTTTCATTTTCACACACTCTTGATTTTAACTAATTCTTAATTTTCATACACACACTTTCTAATGATACTCTTAATATTTTGACCAATTTTCATTTTCACACACTCTTGATTTTAACTAATTCTTAATTCTCATACACACACTTTCTAATGATACACTTAGTATTTTGACCAATTTTCATTTTCACACACTCTTGATTTTAACTAATTCTTAATTTTCATACACACACACTTTTTAATGATACACTTCGTATTTTGACCAATTTTCATTTTCACACACTCTTGATTTTAACTAATTCTTAATTCTCATACACACACTTTCTTATGATACACTTAGTATTTTGACCAATTTTCATTTTCACACACTCTTGATTTTAACTAATTCTTAATTCTCATACACACACACTTTCTAATGATACTCTTAATATTTTGACCAATTTTCATTTTCACACACTCTTGATTTTAACTAATTCTTAATTCTCATACACACACTTTCTAATGATACACTTAGTATTTTGACCAATTTTCATTTTCACACACTCTTGATTTCAACTTATTCTTAATTTTCATACACACACACTTTCTAATGATACTCTTAATATTTTCAACCAATTTTCATTTTCACACACTCTTGATTTTAACTAATTCTTAATTTTCATACACACACACTTTCTAATGATACACTTAGTATTTCGACTAATTTTCATTTTCACACACGTTTCATGAGAATGCACTCAAAGTTCCCAATTCGACTACCTTTCAATATCTCTTTCATTTTCACTAGGACAGTTTCGATTATTGTATTAGCTTCTAATACTTCAAACTCAATTCTTGCATTCATCCTATATCCTCGTAACCTTGTTTTTCTTACTGTTCAGATCAACTCAGACGTCTCCAAGTAACTAAACAGTTGGTATTTTAGCGCCATTTATAATACTTTTTAGTTTATTTTAGTTTTCTTCTCTCTATTCTTCGAGATTTGTAGTTTGATTCATTTTTGATAAAGTTGGGTTGGGGCCCCCTTTGGCGACTTGAGTTCCTATTGATATGCTAAAGTTTGATACTTCTCAATGCTGCATTGATATAATTCGACCTGCAATTCTTTCGAAATCTATTCTATTTCACAATATATATAGTTCATAGTTTCATAATCCGGTCAGTTGTGCATAGCTAGCCATCTACTTTACACTGCTCGAATACGCTATATCTCCTAGCCTACGATTTCGTAATCCCATATAACATAAGACAATGCTTCCAATTTCGTATAAAGCATCAAAATGAGGCAGCTACTGGCTATGAACATAAACATAACTTACTTGGACTTACCAACGGACAATAGGAACTCGTCGCCTGCCTTTTTTCTGTATTTCTGTCCTTGAAACTTACCTGAGAGCCACTTTTCTACGCCTACAGTATAACCTATTAACTAATCACTTATTGTAACGTAAATGCTAGTTATTATCCTAAATGGTGTTAAAAAATCTCCCTAAGACCTCCATATCAAGACCCTGAAGTCCTCCTGCTTAGTGTAACGTAACTCTCGTCTGTTCGTATTCATCTGTTCCAACATTGTGTTTATATGTTTATTAGTGTCTGTCTTATTTACAAGGTTGTCATGTTAGAGTGGCTATAATATAAGATATAAGATAAAGGAAAAGGATCGTCTCTCTCTCGTTGCGTCACATCTCGAACTGCCTTCCTCTTAGGTGCCGCCCTCTTTGTAAAGTCACGCCTCTCTCTCGTTGTCTCTGTTCTCTCATTAGATTTGTCTCTCATTCGGATTGCGTAATGGCAAGCTGGCATGTGTGTGGTTGCTACTCAAACGAACAATTACTATAGGTGAGAATTGTGAGTGCGGGTACTTGACACTACAAAACTTTTGCTCGCAGGCTAAACTCCGGCGAGAGACATAAATTTATGGATTTGGCATCCGCTATACTAATTGAATATGTTCGAGATCAAACATGCACGATTTTAGAGATTGGAGCAGCGCAACGGATATTATGATGTCCCCGTGCGACTCCGCCACGTAATGAGAGAAACGCTGGTCAGCTATTACACATACATGTGTACTTTACTGTGTACTTTACTTGGATGATGGGGAGATGAGTGTGTTGCGATTTTATGAGTCATGCATTACACGTGTTCATAATTAACATGAAGTAACATAAATATGTGATCAAACATTTGCAACTAATTCAAAATATGGTCGAAACCATGTTCACGTTCATAGTGTGAATCATTCATACGCTTCTCATTACAGTGAACCCTATTTTGATGATTAATTAATATCAATGGTTCATATTTTATATTAACTAATATGAATGGGAGAAAAGGTTATTCACCAGTTTACTTAATATAAACTCGAGTTAAATACATAAAAGTACTGAAAAGGGAATAGAAATTGGAGAAAATATTGAATAATGAGAAATAGTGTGAACTCGAAAGTTTTCAGGTGAATGTACCTAGGATACCTTTTGGCCTTGAACGTTAAAGAGATCATTTCCCTATAATCTGACATTTTCGAATCTGAAAAAATGTTTTCTATTGTGTTTCAATATTCATCAACAACCTTAGAAATTAAAAATGCATACCCAACTTGAACATTTTCACTGTGACGCTATTCAGCTTGGTTAATTAGTTTTTCAGTGAATTTGACTTTTTCACTCATTTTTTGTGTCCTGAAAGACTTTAAGACGTATTTAGAAAGTTTTTGTACTTCTATCTGCATTTTCTTGATTTTTTGTACGTAACTCGTTCTCGGTGTACATTACGTATATCGATTTTGTGAGAAAACAGAGCAAGATGAAGATGAAAAATTTATATGTTCTTAATCAGGGTTTCAAGCTCTAAAAGATATAACTGCTAGCTCGAAGGTCGAAATTAGAGAGAAATATGGTATCTTTAGGTGAAGTGTACAGCAGTTGTTGGCCGTTATAACATTAGAAAACATTTCAGACATGGGATAGAGCTTTGCCACACTGACTTACCAGTTCTGCGGACCGGAGGTGCCAC
The DNA here is from genome assembly GCA_964036275.1 of Litoditis marina. Taxonomy (NCBI): domain Eukaryota; kingdom Metazoa; phylum Nematoda; class Chromadorea; order Rhabditida; family Rhabditidae; genus Litoditis; species Litoditis marina. Next base: position 14,936,358 of record OZ038433.1, read on the forward strand.
TCGACTCGAGCCGTTGGCCGTTCGACATCTGTAGTACTGACTCCTATTTCTATTCAGTATTTCTATTCAGTGTCGATTAGCAAACTGAAGACCCGTAAATGAAAAACTAGTTTTTGAAAAAGACAGTCGTAGCTCTCACGTCTCACACCTAGCATTAGCATAATTCGTTTTATTAAGTAGTAGTTTCAATCTATTTTTCCATTTTTGGTAGATGTCTTGTGAATCGCATATATTGTTGATGTATGACACTTCGAATATCCCGAACAGTGTTTTACGAACAAATCGGGAAAATTTGTAATGTTTAGTAAAATAGAAAAACACGGGTCTCTTTATGTAGCATAGTCGCATTTCGCATGTGAGATGTGAAACAGTGGTTGTACTATTTGCGTTTGCGTTGGATCTATTAATAATGTTCGAACTTTTTATTCTTATTTTTTATTCCCCATGTTTCTCTCAAAAAAGTTATTACAGTACATTCGAAAGGACCCTACTTCTGATGAAAGATGCCTCTTCGGTGCGTTTCTTGACCAAAAGGAATGTGGAACTGGATGAAGATTTAGGTTAGTTAATTTCGTGTAGATATTGGTGTTTTATGATGATCATAGATCATACTCCAATAACGTAGTCTAAATAACGTAAAGAAAAACGACCCACTTTATTAACTAATGTCGTGCTCGTTCCCTGGGAAAACTGAATCTCTTTTTATTTGGGTATTGAGATTAGAAAATATAAGTACATAAATTCAGTCATCTCAGAAAATTAGCGTTGAGCGCCTCGTTTTTGCCTCTCATTGTTTGACTATTAAAACAGTGTCAGTCACTTGATTTAAGATAACAGATTGAAATGTACTGATGTTACATTTTCTGGGTAGAAACGAGAGTAAAAAGTAGTGTTTTATGTTTTCCTTCCGGGAACGCAAATTCGCTCCGAGTAGGAACGTTTCTCAAAGTTGCTAGGCACACTTAGTTTGGAAACGTTCCCATTGTTCTCAACCCATTGTTATTCCCATATTCCGTCAGGAAATGGATCTACTTTATACTTTCTTAGTTGTCCAAATATTATTTTATAAACATTAACACATAAGCACATAAGCTTTGCTGAGTACAGCTTTTACTTTGCCACAAATAGCGAAGCGACGTGAATGAATGAATATGTAAATTTGTAAAAGCTACTAGAACAAAGCTCATATGGGAACGCTGTTTAACGTTTCCATACGAACGTTCCCGGAAATACTGATGCGTACTGCCACTGATTTTTAACCAATTTATGTGGACAACAAAGTCGCCCATTACGGGTAAAATAAAATAAAGATGGAGGGTATTCAGACAGATGTTAGAACGTACATTTACATTTATCTATTTTTCAGAAAAGCTGTGCGATGCGATAGCATGAGGTAATGCTGGAGATCCTGGTCAAGGAGCCCATCAACTTAAACAGGCAGAGTGAGTGAGTAACTGTTTAAATTTTCAATATATATTCAATTATTTGGCACCGAGATATAACAAAAGTTGCTAAGGCACGGCGCACGGCTCGGAGCAACAATATGTATTACGTATAATATATGGTCAGATGATTTTGGGGTAGATTTTCGTTTCCATCCCGTACAACTATTTACTTGCGATGATGATATTACGGAGTCAAAGCCAGTATAATTCATAAAAAGTGAGGGACCAGGAAGTGTGTGAGTTCTGTTTAGTAGTTTAGTTGCACTGTTTTTTTTCAGCAAAAGGTAACCAATACTATGTTGTGAATGAGTTTTGCACAACAATAGATCGACCCTGGCAATTCCAAAATAACTAGTATACCGTCTCTCAAAGCCTCTCAAAGTAGTATCTCAAAGCCCGACAAAGCACAGCCACGGATACTTCTTAGCCGTTTTATGCGTGGGTTTTTCTCGCGGCGATTACTCTGTATAAAATTCTAACTCCCTCTTTTCTGCTTGAAGTCGGGTTTTACATAGCGAATGGCTGTTCTGTTGAGATTTTTACCCGCTAGAGCAGTTCTTTTGAATTTAATAGAACGATAACTATTGGTAAATCCCTAAGTTTGCATACTTTTCAATTACACTGGTTATTCACAGCTCTTGTAAACTATCAGAAACATCAAATTGTATTCCCGTGTCCTGCCTTTGGTAATCAGCGTTTAATTTCAGCTGAACCGGATAAAAGCGAATTCCGCGGACTGAGATGACATTACCTCGACGAGTTGGTAAATACAACTTTTATTTGATATTTTGTAGCTTGTTGCATTTTGCGCTGTACTGGTCGGTTTCTGATATGAGCATATTTAACGTTTTGCTTGGTTTCATTAGTAATTTTAGTCATAGATTCTAGAGTCACATCTTTTATCCTATTTTACATTTTTATATTAGTTCGCTATCCAATATTTATGTATATATGTATTTATAAATATGTGAGCTGGTTTCTAGGAGATTTTTGAAAAATAAGATTTATAAGAGTATTAATTGAGCCATCGAATTTTTATTCTGTGAATTATCGTGTCTTCTGTTGCACTTAACTTGTTACTTTTTCTAAGTAGGTTCAATTTCCGAGACTCCCATTTTCAGACAATTTGTTATTTTCATTCTTATTTGTTATGTTGTTGTTGTTGTTGTTGCCTATAAATATTTCATTTTATACGTGTTTTTGTTAGGTTATCCAGTTATTCCAAAATAAAAAGAATTGCAAATTACAGTCCTGATAAGAATCGACTAATGAAAAATCGATATCAAATACTGAAAAATCGATATCGGAATCCATATTTGATCCACGTTCACCTTTCCATTTGTTGAACAGTTCCACCACCGAATATGAACCGTTCCAACACAAAAGGTTGAAAATTAACGGGTGCAGCACCCCATTATAAACGGGTGTTGCTACCATGTGTCATTTGGAGTTGGAACGGTTCGTATTTGGTGTTGGAACCGTGCACGCCGGTGCCTAAGTTGGCAGCAAAAAGTATGAACGCAGAGTTGGCAGCAGATTGTTGCTGCTTGCTGCCGGCAGCAAGTTTTGCAGTCGATAGCACGATCGTGCCAGAGTTGGCAGCAAAAAGTATGAACTCTGCCTCAGACAGGTAATATGAACAATCATAGTTTACATGATGACGCTAAGCTATTATGGACTGTTCCCTGGTTCAAATTGCCGTAGAGCACAATTGTGAAATCGGGAATATATCGTAGTTTGGCCATCAGAGGTTGTAGCCTTTTCAAGAAAAAGGATACAACCTTAAAGGGGGGGGGGGCAGAAAGGAAAGCTAGTTTAGGTACCCCGGGGTACCTAAATATTACGTTGCGCGCGCCAAAACAGGCAAACACGTGTCAACCGTATACAAATTAGGTTCGCTAGTATGAATTAAAAGTTATACTCATCGGTTTGTCTTGGTAAGCACTTTCATATTAACTTTTCTCTCTGTCCCCCTTCAATTGAGAACTTTGGCGGTGAATTGGCCAGCTTTTTCCCAATCATGGCTCGTTCAGTCTCAACAATTCCGTGTAGGTTGAGAGCATTTCTCACGTGCCAATTAGGCTATCAGGACCTAGTGAGTTTTGTCATTTCGGGAAACAGAGAGAGACACTTGTTTTCGAGGGTGCCCGAGGGAAAAAGGCGGTAACAGAAGGATAGCACGAATTAAGAATAAACTACCCAAATGTATAGTTTTTGTGGTAGAATTTTGATTCAGAAAACGCACAATGGATAACATTGTAATGAAAATTTGGCAGGCGACGAATCTCCATTGTTTGGGCATTGGTTTGAGTTGAATAGCGTTGCAACAAGTCAGTGTTACACTCTTCTGGTTTCCACTGTTACATATTTTATTAAAATGAACTACATTTTCAGTCGCGATCGCAATCGTGTCTTAACACTCTGGTAAATGTGGAATTCCATATGGAAACAAACAAACAAATAAACGAATAAACAAACAAACATGATTATTTATTGTTTACCAACAATCGGCTGTCAATAACATCTGGCGTCGGCCCAATTGACAGCATTGAACTGCCATTCGTCGTTCCAACAAGTCAGAGTCACACTCTTTTGTTTTATCGTTTTCTTCTCCATTTGAGGCCTGCAACATGATCTTTGTACTTTGAAGTCTGATCAACGCTTCCTTGTAAGTACTCAGACAATTCCCAGCCAATTGGCCAGCCACTTTTTTGTTGGCTGAGTTTCTCTATTGTCATAGATAATCATTTATATTGGAGTTTCAGGTTCTATTAAGTATCGTTTCATAATCTTCCTATTGGGCATGGTTGTTCTATTTTGATAGTTATTTGCATTTATCTATTACATCGCGCCATATATCATATACATTATTTTCCCATGGCATAATAGCAATACATTATATCCATTATTTTCTCATAGAATAATAACATCCAACCATTATTTCCCACTGAATTCTATTATAATCTTATTTCCGACTTGCTTATAAACCAGGCAAGCTGGCTTATCATCGTTGGTTCGTTGTCACTATCGCAGATAAACACTTCAATAACAACAAGTTGTTATACTGAGCGAGAGAGTGTGCAGATCAGAGAGACCCAGATGTCTGCGGCCTCATTGACCTACACACTCTCTCGCTTTTGTAGCTGGCCAATCAAACAAAATTGGCGCCAATCGTTCTGAGTAGGTTGTACACTGAACATATCAGTCCTTCGGACTCCACAGTATATATCTCAGTTCGTTAATTCGACAGTTTTTATTTCTTTGTGTTCTGCTATTTATGCACAATAAACTTTATACTACTATTATTAACACATATGTTAGAAGACAGATTAATTTGGAATTGAAGTGACAAACATGACATAAAGAGGTTTGTAGAAGTTCCGAGGGAGAAAGAGTAAATATTGGACCCCTCCAAGGAATAAGAAATGGTAGAATAGTGTGTTTTACACTCTTATTCAGAGAAACCATAAGTTTTTAAGAAATTTCTTCCATTCTCTTTTTGAAATGAAGCTGAAGAACAGCTAACAGAGATTTTCAGCTGTTCGGAAAAAATAGGAAAAAACAATCTGGAATGCATTGGCTCGCTGCCAACCTCTAAGTGATAATGGCGAGAACTATAAATAGTTCTTTCCTAAGATGTGCTACTGGCGTCTTAGCAATCCCTCAAAAATCTCATGAGACATTTGCATGAGCTTCTCATGAGATTCTATTGATTGTTATGCTACAACATTGAGAGTACACGAGTAGCTCATGAGGTATCTCATGAGAAACTCACATGAACTTCTCATGAGGCTGGAGGGATTGCTACGCCGTCTGGTGGCTAACGTGGAAGGTTGACGTGAAAGACATGTTATCAGCCCCTCGAATACTACTAGAATTGTTCCAGTTGTTTTTCTGCTACTCAGACCATTGGCTAGCCATTATGTAGCGGCCGCGACGAGAGAGTACACAGGTCGGAGAGACGCAGATGTCTGCGGCCTCATCGACCTATATGCTCTCTCGTCGAGGCCGTTACACAAATGGCTTGCTAATAGTCAAGTAGTAGTCTGAGTACTGTTATACTTACTACTGTTATTACTATTATTGTTTCGGTTGTTTTTGTTGTTGTTTACATGTTCCACTCACATTCGAGAGTCAGTCTGCAATTGTTGTTCTTGTAGTCTCTCAGTAGGGTTAATCCACTGAAACCACCTTTTCGGCCACATGACTCCATGGCCATGCTTTGGATGGTGGAGAGGGTGGAGGAGTCATTGGAAGACTGACGGCAATCGAGGAGTTCGAACTTCTTCATACAGTTGGGGGTACAGATATCTGGAAAGAGAGAGGTTAGGAGGGAGGGAGGGAGAGAGAGAGGAAGAGAGAGTTGGCAGAGAGAGAGGGGGGGGAGAGTATACAGCGTACAGAGGAAGAAAGAGAGAGGAACAATGGAGGGGGCAAGAGATAAAAAGCTCTTTGAAATCGTCAAAGTTGACTTAACGACCCCGACTATACCCTTGTAGCTGCTGGTGACGTCTTCCGATTCCTTCTTCTCCAGTGCCTTTTTTGGACAATCGTCGGCGTCCTTCAATTTCAGCCAATTCTCAAAAGAAGTTCCCTGGTAGGCATCGAATCCGAATGGACCGAAGATACAACTCGTGTTGCCCGTGCTGCAAATAAGTATGATAGTCTCGCTCTGTTTTCAAATATGTTAAACTTCATCATGTTAAAGTATTCAAAATGAGGGTTGAGAAAACAAATTATAGTGATATTTTATTAACTTCAGTCTCTCACCGGAATCGAACCTGTGAGCAAAATGTTCGTAGCAGGGCGCTAACCATTGCGCTATTGAGCACATAGCCGACCACCTTTGAAACCGAAGACATGTGTGCGTACACAGCGGAAAGTGAGATATACAGTACCCTACCGCCTTTCCGTTTTCGACGGTTATACATACCTGTTGACAGGTTTGAAAACGGCGTTACAGGTCTCGAAATAACAACATCTCTCGAAGTCGCAATTCTCTTCCACACACGATCCTTGTTTGGGGGTAGGATCTCCCACGGCTCTTCGGAAAACACACGTGTCCTGTTAAATAAAGTTTACAAAGTAATGTAACACTAGTAAACACTAATATATACAATACCAATGAGGTATACAACGGCCTTTCCAAGACACTTATCTACAGTACCATTGGATTTCTCTTTCCAAGCATGTACGGTGTATGCCGCTGTGTTTGTAGTTGAATTTCGTCGTATTTTGGTCTGAATTGGAACAAGTGGCGCGTATCTGTCATTTAGCCGTTCATTTACTTTGCATACTTTACATATAAACTTTATATTATTATCATTCATCATACCTTTGGTTCCTTGTGTTTCAACCAGGGGGGAAGAGTGGGTCCCTCTGGTCTTTTCACCTTCCAACATTCATCGACCACTTCAAGTGGAACAAGTGGGGCCTGGCTGGACGAATTTGTTGTTTCTTTTGTTGTTGTTGACGGGTTTGTTGTTGTTTCTGTTGTTGTTTCAGTTGCGAGCACACAGGCTGAAGTCTGAAAGAAGTGCTCCATTAGCTATCATAATTCTCTCTACTCTCTCTTGTTCTCTCTCTCAATCTCTCTTTCTTTTCTTTCTCTCTCTCTCTGTTTTCACTGCATCTCCTGGATGGGAGAGAGAAGATATCACACATTTTTAGAGAGGCAAAATGACAATTGGGCTGTTTCTGCTTACGGCCGAAACAGTTCAAAAATGAACAAGTTTTGTAGGTTTAGTTTCAAAAAAAGAGAAAACTGACCAAAAAAAGTAGAGAGATAGAGCGGGCGAACATGTCCAAATGTTTCATGTTTTCCCGTACTCGAATGTCTCTTTTATATCCGCATTTGACAATTCCCACGGTCATTTCGTTTCATACCATGTAATTGTCTATCACATCAAGCTTTCACGCCACGTTTCATTGTATACGAAACATGTTATGTAATGTGATGATCTGTATCGAATCGAGTTTTGGTAACCGTTTTTCAGGTTGCCTGAGTAGGTAACCGAAGAGTAACCAGTAACACGAAACCAAAATTATGACAGTATCTTATGTTACCAACCGGTTACCCGCGTAGATAACCTGAGAAGAATTATCGAAAACCGGATAGGTAATGAAAAAAACCTGATCAGAATGAAAAAACTGGTACTGGACGTCCCACAACACTATTTAGTTGTTAATGTTCACGAGAAGTGAATGTCGTATCAAGTAAAACGTGGAAAATCATCAATCGTACATTTTATCGTGACATCTTTCACTGGAGAAATGAGTTTTAAAGGGGGACAGAAAGGAAAGTTGATATGAAAGAGCTTATCAAGAGAAACCGATAATTATAACTTTTAATTCAAACTAACAAACCTAATTTGCATACGGTTGACACGTGTTTGTCTGTTTTGGCGCGCGCAACGTTATATTTAGGTAACCCGGGGTACCTAAACTAGCTTTCCTTTCAAATCAACAGTCCAACTGGCGTTAGATGAACAGGTATAGTGAGTGCCGAACTTAAAAATTTATGTATCACACCGGAATCGAACCTGCGAGCAAAATGTGCGTAGCAGGGCGCTAACCACTACAATATTAGGGCACGTAACAGGCAAGCTTCCGGATCGAAGACATGTGTGCGTACACAGCGGAAAGTGACATATACAGTACCCTCCCCCCTTTCGGTTGGCGACGACTATAATCGATTTTCTGTTGGTACCCTACTCACACTCAGTTAACCTAAAAGCGGTTACCATGTACGTGTAAATTGTATAAATTATTGGTTTGTCTTCAACTATCCTGTCTGGTCTAGGGCAAAGATGCGTGCAGAGATAAAACTGTCTGATATGGTGAACTTCCGAACCGATTCTTCCCGAGCCAAAATCCAGGTGGTTCGTTTCAAAACCGAACCAAATTCAGGCTGGAACCGAACCTATTCAACTAATAAATGCTGCTGAAATTGTTTTATTACGTAAAGTTTGATAGGGTTTGGTTCGGCTTCCTGTCGGTTCGGGTACCAAATCTCGCTTCTATCAAACTCAGAACCATTGACGCCAAATTTCTGCGAATGGCCAGCTACAAAAACGAGGGAACATAGAGGTCAAAGAGACCGCAGACAAGCCGAGAACTCTGCGTATGTTTGATCTGCACACTCTCTCGCCGAAGCCGCTACGAAAATGGCTGGTCAATTGCCTGGGAGTTGTCTCACCCAAAATCACCTTATTAGGGTCTAACTGCTCCTAATCTTGTTAAATGCGTTAGTGTTCCGAAAACCAGGTCGGAAAAAGTTACTTTTATGAACTAGTTTGAGCAAAACCTAGTTCGGTCCAATTGCCAGCTCATAATGATTAAATATTTCGATCTGATCCCTCGCTTTTCCTTTTTCTCACAAGTTTCATATTTCAACCATGTGAAAAAGATTGCATCCCACTTCCAGGTTCCACGAATAGAATGCCACCTAAAAACTTATAATCATTGGTGCACAAAAACTGATGTTTTATCATGTCGTACCCCTCAATACACACAAATTGTGTGTGAATAAGGAAATTAAGCTCGTAAAAAGTTTCGAACCTATGCAATAGATCACATTCTGCAATAATGCTGATGTTTCCACACGATTCACGTGACTGTTCTCCTAAAATCTAGTTTTCTTCTGTGTTTTATTCATGAACTATTCGGATAAACATCTCCCTACTTTACTTACTTATCGAGACATCGTTAGCGAGTTGGTGAGTTCAGTTGGAAACGTCTTGGAATAAAAGAACAAAAAGCAACACACTTCAGTGTCATACTTATTCAAAACACTAAGTACAAAAGTTCAATTGATTCAAATGGAGATAAAGAGAAATAGAAAGAGGGAGAAAAAATGAGAGAGAAAGAGAAAAAAAGAAGAGCGAGAAGAAAAAGTGATACAATTATACATACTGACAACTATGAGCTCCCGCCATAGTTCAATGCGAAAGATGCGCTGCAAACTACATTTTAAATTTTGTCACTTCCTATTTACGTGCTATACGTATAACTGATAAGTACTATACGTCTAATGTAAGTTATGAAACATAGTATCCATGAAAAGTACGTATAGAACAACGAAAAGTCCTATACGTATCTATGAAAAGTACTATACTTTTCAGATCACAGTCCTGCAAAACGACCTAGCCGATTGCACAATGTGGGCTCAGCCCGTGTGGGCCTCACAACTTATAACCTATCTCGTGATTGTGCTGTCCATTGCGTACATCTACGTGATCATTGTTATTCTTTGCCATCTCACGTCGAATCTGGACAACGGATTCTATCGATGTGTGGTCGTGCTGTTTTTCGGCGACATCGTTGTTCTTTTATCCTCTGTTAAAGGTATGCGAACAGAATAGTTATAGGGAGTGAACAAATCTGTAGTTATAGTTTGATCTCTGTTCGATTGAACAAACTACAAACACATTGAAATTTAGCAACAAACATCGTTTAGGCCTTATTTGGGACGGGCGAGGGGAACATTGACTTTTTACCCCCCCACCTTTCTGGATTTGTATTGCGTTTGGGGAATTGTAGTTTGACCCCCCCCCCGTGGGGTGAGAACTTAATTTATCACCTGCAATACAAAAGTTTGAGGGTGGGGGTAAAAAGTAAACATTTCCGGTATTGAAGTTCAGCCCCCCTTTCGTTGAAGTTTGACCCCCAACATTGAAGTTCTACCCCCCGCCGACCCAGGTGGGGGGTAAATAGTAAATGTCGAAGTTGATTTTTGACCTCCCCCCTCTCCTAGATTTTCAGGTTTTAGCTCGGATGGGGGGTTGAAGTGCTAAGGGGGGGGGGGGGGACCCAACTACAGTGGGGGGCGATACTTCAATTTTCCCCGGGCGAGCCCTATTTACTATGGGATGACTTCAGCAAGAATGAGAAAACTGAACGTATATGTTGTTGAATACTGTTGTCGTTTGATTCCATTATATTACAGAGAAATGACAATCATCAATTATACTTGACTTTTACCATTCCTACTTTGACAGCTTGCCAATTTTCCAATTAGTCGCCCTCAGAACGATTGGCGCCAATTTTCTTTGATTGGCCAGCTACAAAAGCGAGAGAGCATGCAGGTCAATGAGGCCGCAGACATCTGCGTCTCTCTACACTATCTCTCCGGTTCCGCTACATACAATAGTGGCTGGCCAGTTGGCTGGGAATTGTTTGAGCCCTTCACAGACCATAGCCTGTTAATTACAAATTCGCGTTTGGTCGAAACTGTATTGCAACAAATCTAGAGATATAGTGTGCCCCAAAGAGACGTCAGACGACGAGGGGAAAAATCAATATATATGACAGCCACGCTGTATAAACAGTTATTTATTGTTTTGAAACGACGCTTGTTCTGAGTTGACAATTGGTCGATTCACCACTTCTACTTGACGTTTTCCAAGTTTCATCGACAATTTCCCAATACACCATTATAGAGGGTGTGGTGCAGTCGTGTATTCTGCGTAATGACCCTGCCCGCCAATTGGCCTGGCCATTTCGAATTATTATACTTAACAATTTCAGAATGCTGCAATTTGTCAATTGTAATTGACATCTGCCAATTTACCAATTCTACTTGACATTTTGCCAATTTCCCATTTGCAGAAGGTGTGGTGCAGTCCTGTATTCTGCGTAATGACCCTGCCCGCCAATTGGCGTGGCAGACCATTGGCACATGGGGAATCGAACTTATTCTGGCCGTCAATCTCACTCTCTCCATTGTCAGACTCAGCTCGGTTATGTGGACGCAGGAGGTGGGTAGATCGAAGCGAGGTTGTAAGGTTCCGAACTTCGAACTGATTAGTTTCGCGAATTGGTGTTGCCTTTTTGTCTCTTAGAAAGTTGCCTCTTATTTGGTGAAACTTCTGTATTTTGGAGTTACATTCAAAATCTTAAAAAGTGATTTCTAATGCAGACTCGTGTGTAAATTTCAAAATCACAATAGCTAGAACTCGTCCAATAGGTGGTGTTCCCACTAAATCTACCGCGATTCTGCGTAGCATGTATGTTACCCTATTCCGTTGTATTGTAGTTTGATCCGGTAACTTTTCGGTCACATTTTTACTATGACGTTTACCATGATCAAACTACAACTCAGCTCAGCTAATGCCCTATAGAGTGACGATCTCAGAGAATCCCTTACCAGCTAGAAAACCATTTTTGTAGCGGCTTCGCCGAGAGAGTGTGCAGGTCAGAGAGACGCAGACTGTCTGCGGCCTCATTGGTCTGTGCGCTGTCTCGGTTTTGTAGCTTGTTAATCGCAGAAAAGCGGCGTAATGTTTATAAGATGTTGCCAGACCTCCTGGAAAATAACCAAGATAGGGTTGGGCATCTCTGTGTTGTGGACCATCTGTCTGACCCTGTTGCACCACTTCGGGTTGGTTACCCGTATTTGGTACGACGGAGAGAACAACTACAGAGATCAACACATATTCCCCTTCAACTATGTCAGAATGCCGTTGCTGATCACGGAAATTCTGGTCACTCTTCTGTTCTATGTGGCCAGTCTTGTTCGTCTTACTACGGTAGGTATAATAAAAGATCAGAGTTATAGTTTGTGTTTGATCTAAAACACGCGAATTGCTACACGATGTAACGGCATCAAACTACAAACACAACGGACTGGGATAACACACACACGGTATAGATCTGAGTACGTATAGCTAGAATATCCCGGCATCTTCATCCCATCCTGCGTCTCCTCGAACATACGCTATTTCTCTGCTCTTACATCCCGCCAGGATACGAATGGCGAGAAATAGTGTACAGAACGAAGAGACGCAGGATGGGATGAAAGTGTCAGGATCATCCAGCATACGTACTCTGCTTCGGCATGAACCGGTAACCAAACTAGTCAAAGATGGTTCAGATAGAGTGGTTAACCAAATCCAAAAATCAATTCAATTCAATTCCAAGTCCAACCAATTCTCGGAAAATTCCGTAATTTCAATTCAAATTCTTCCATCATTTCAAAAAACAATTCAATTCAATTGCAATTTCAATCAATTCTTGAAAAATAAATTCCAATTTCAATTTTTAAAAACATTTTTTCTGCAAAAAAGTTCGTAAAACAGTTTTTCTGTTGCTTATTACAACAAATACATTTGAACAAGATAGAACTAAACAAGAAACTCTCATTTTCAACACGTTCAAAATTTTAATTCTGAATCAATTCCGGCCAATTCCAATTCTTTTCACCAATTCTCAGGAAAACCCAGTTTAATTCAATTCCATTTTTTCCTGGCTGTCAAAAGCCAATTCAATTCAATTCCAATTTTCTCTTAAGCAGAAACCAATTCAATTCCTTAACCACCCTAGCTTCAGATGACTTTGTTGAGTTCAACTAATCGCCGTAACTCGAAACTCACGAATTTCAACCGAAAGCAACGTGATCAAACTACAAAACGATGAAAAATTATATCAATGTTGTTTCAGATGACTACATTGGGTTCTGCCAATCTGCGCAGAGAACTGCGTTTTCTCGCTCAATCCATGGTCATTTTCCTCAACGAACTCATCTTTCTCTACGGGACTTTCTGGGTCGGCCTCAACTATTTGGGCATCGGTTCCCCGCAGTTCAACGCCAATCTCAACTATTTCGCCCGACCAGTTTCCACGGGAATTACCCCGGTTAGTTACCTTTTCAGTGTTCAATTGGTTATTCGGGTAACCACATCAGTTAACCATTTACCGGGCTACTGGTTACCTGGGTCTCGATTCGGTAACCAAGAATGCCCTCATTTGTGTAGAGCTCATAAAAACGGCCTCAGAGTGTAAATTCAGTACCATATTAGAGTACGTATAGAACGTGACCAAATGGGATAGGGTCGCATACAATGTATTGGCCTTTAAAGGAGACCGGAGAGCAAGATGGTTTCTCGTAAAGCTGCTGTATCCTACTTTTGATTGGACGCGTTGCGTGTCGCGCGGCATTGTCATGTGAATGTCACGTGGACCGATCAAACTAATATACGAGTTGTTGGCGCTCTTTGATCTCAATACAGTTAAGAGCAGCTCGAAATAAAACCTCTGCTCAAGTTGTGTTCCGGTCTTCTTTAATTTGCGAAAAGGAAACCTGCTAGTGCTCTACTCCATAAACGCTAGAACATACGGTCCGGTCTCTCCTGTACAAGCCTGTGCCGTGTAAGTTGCTCCTTCCCACTGTGTTTGTTGTTTTATCCCGTTCATTTCCGGTAAAAACTCTATAACTACGGCGTATGTAGAGATCAAACTATAACAAATCATTGGTAACTGCCTGAAATCGAGACAACACATATTTCACTAACCCGTACTACAACTTATTCCAGTTTCTCTACCTCATTTTCTCTTCAACTGTGCGTCGTGATATATCCCACTCTTTTCCCTTCTCCTGCTGCTTCTCCCGCTCCAATATAGTTGCTCCAGCTCAACCCCAAACTCGACAGTTGACTGTGGGCAGTGATGCCAGGTCTAGATCGCTTCCTAATTGGTAAAAGCATTTTGTTTAATGATAATAAAACATGTATTCTGTCTACTTTTTGTGAATATTCATGTAGAAAATACGAGTTCTTCCTGAATCACTTCAATCTGAAGGTAGTGACTAATTCGCAAAACGGAGTAATCCATCTGAACTTTGTAGAAAAGACCAGTGTTAAAACTACAAACTATACGTTTTCGACTGTTTTTTTTAAAGCCAGTTCGCTACGGCTGTTACGCAAACAAATAATCAGAAAAGTTTTCACTTTTCAAATAGAAAAGATTGGTTCCGAAATGTTTCGTATTGTAATGAAAATCTGAAGTTTGACATTTTACTATATAATTCAATCAAATGTAGGTAATGTTGCTCCAAGTTGTTGTATGTTCATCAACTAAGAATGCATTATAAATTCCATCTCGCAGATTCAAAAACTGTTCACATTCTTTTTCAAAACTCCAATATAAATCGACTCATCTCTAATAATTAATAATAATGTCAATTCTATACGCAGATACTACCTGGTGATTTTTGATAATTCGCCGGAAAAATACATAGTCGCAAACAAACCTTCATTCGACTAACTCTAACAACAAACTACATAAAATCCTAAAAACAACATTTGATGAGAAATAACAATTTCGGAAACTATGATACAACAAGGAGAAAACAGAAAAGTGCATAATTCATCTGAATTCGATCAATATATGTTCAAGGATGAAATCGATTTAGATCAAATTATGATTCCATCTCCATTTTCCGGTCATACACTTGGGTGCGTGTAACAATGAAGTGCACGGATGTTGGCCTTGCACCTCGCAAATACACTGAAATTACCGACTTTATGGGTTGGATTATTGCCAAGAAAGTCGGCCAATTACACAACTTTCAGGCAACTTTCAGCCTAAAAAGGGTTACCCTCTATACCCCTGGTTACTTGTAGAATCGCCCCCCACCTGTCGCTTGCTCTTGCTCCCGAAATCGGCTGGGTTCATCTTGGCGATCTGCTCCAGCTCCTCTCGTTTCCTCACCAACTCCGTCTTTCCCAGCGTATTCGCCAGTTGACCTCCAATTTCTTCCCTCGAAAGACCCTCGAGGTCAAAGGTCACTTCCCGACCGTCTTCTGTAAACGAAAAACGTATTTAGTAGGGATTTAGATCGAGTTCTCAGTTTCGGAGGTGTTTGTAACCCTAGTATCTTTCACAAAAATATCACTTATACTCAGGTGAACTCTGCCGTATAGACAAGAAATGTAACAAAAGAGATACAACTTTGTTTTTACTTGTAAAAAAACGACCACGAAACTCACTCAAATAGGCTCGTGCGAAGGGGGTGATTACGGTATCGACATGCTTCACGAGTTGCACCTTCGGATTGTGATACTGGAACAGAAATCAGATGGATACACGAGAATACACCGACAAGTAACCGATATATGTTTGAAAATGATGTATACACGACTTGCAACTCTGAAACACAGCAGACTTTTGCTACCCAATAGGGGAGTTCCATATCTAAATCTTAATAGTTTTGTATTCAAGTTCCCGATTAAATTTCAGAAGATGTGTTATGTCACCATATTAACACCATTAATGTCACGAGTCAATGTAATGTTACGAGATGGATGGTAATTAGATTAATTAATAATTTACAACAAAACCTGACCCACCTGTAGCTGTGCCCAATGCCAAAATACAAACTCTCTGGCTCCTTTTTGTTGTTCCTCGGGTTTGCGATGGAATCCCATGGAGAACACCTATAATTTAGAAAAATAATACAATGGCTTTGGAATAAAACATTGAAAAAACATTTTCTTTCTCTTTAACTGTCTATTGTTGCTTCATATCACTTATTTCAAAATTCTGCATCATTCGCCTAAACCTTTGGCAAGTCATAAATAGTGTTTCTAATAGTTGTTTAAGTTCGGTTCGGACTCGAAACTTTCTTGTTTCGAACTGAATAGCTATAATCTAAATTCCAGAGCACACTGTTTTTGTATGGCCTTCAAGGCCTATTCATGACAGCAAAATAAGCGTTTCGTCTATAAAATGGTTCCAGAACCGAGAAAAAATCCAATTTTCACCTTATCAAGTCCTAATTATCGAAAAAGTCGCTCTCACCTGAACATTATCGCGGAACTTTATTTTTCCCTGCTGCAGGTAGTAGAAAGTCCGCCGTAGCGGCATATTTCCATGCATAAACGGCATGATCGAAACTGAAACAAATGAATGCAAACTACAAACTGAGATCAACAGAAATCAATATAATACACATCGAAGATCAAAGGTCATAAAATATCACGGCCAAATAACCAGTGAAGAAAATCGAACTACCACCAGCAAAACAACAACTTTCATTGCATAAAGAAAGTAATGTAAACAAAAACACTCCCGGGGATGACCAAAATGTAATCAACTACCAACACAACAAATGCCTAGCAACAGATAAATAGAAAAGCACAGAGATAAAACCAATCTAACAATAAATCTATCTGATTTTGTATTTAGAGGGAATCCACTCTGCCAGACCATAATTCCACGTTGTTTGGTTGACTTCCAGCGGGGAGAAGCGATCTGAATCGAATATAGTCTGTTTCACGAAACAATAGCCCTCTACAGTAAGATTATAAAATGATTTCGTTTTCCACTTTGGGTACTACAAGCATACAAAACAGTGAATCTGAAAGTCTGTTTGTTGATTAGATAGATGCTATTGAACCTTTGAAAGATTACTGTAGGAAGTCATCGATTGGTGAAAGGACTCTATTAACAAATATGACCAATACATTAGTTAAAGAAGGACGATTATATGAACCAATTCCGACGCATCGGTCCTTTAACCTGCAATTGGAAAATGTATTACAGTGTATTTTAAAGGACTGAAACGTTGGGTGGGATTGCACGTGGAACACATAATTGACCTTCTTTTAAAAACTGTTAGTAATCGCACCCAGTCCCTCAGATCGACATACGCTGTTACAAAGTGGTTAACAGAACGGTTTCGAACCAAAGTGAAGATTGTGAAGTGTTAACGGAATACAGAATACCCGGTTACCTAATGAACTCGTCAGCTATCTATACAACCTTATCCATACACTCACGTGGTCGAGAGGGAAGGGGCTAGGGTTGTTAGAGTCGAACACGTAACTCAAAAACTCGAAATTTCGCCAAACTCGATTAACAACCCTAGAGGAGTGCAAGTATTGCGCGAAAAATAGTGATTAAAATGGGTCCCGTCTAAGAAAGAAAAAAAGATACAACTCTCGTTGTTTCCTTAAAAATGTTCCAGAATTGAAAGTGTTGCATCAATGGGAAGTGGTTTGAAATTGTAGTTTGAACTTTGAACCCACCTGAGAAGAACATCGGCTATTCCGATATCAATTCAATTTCGAGATACCATTACAGGTTTGTCCATATATTGTCTATAGTGATCAAGACTACTAATATTATTATTAATATTACTGTTAATATTATTATTGCAACCCACCTGAGAATGACATCGGCCATTCCGATGTCGAAATGAGATCCGAGACTGTCGAAACTGGAGAGGAACTGGTTCGCCTCCCGCACCACATTCACAACGGAAACACCGGAGGACAACACCTCGTTTATCTGGAAAATGGAAGAGTGGGCGACGATTCAGCTAAAACACTTCGGGCTTATGTCTCGTATAAAAACTGTATGAGTAATTTTCTTTCAAATTTGACCAAGCATATTTTATCCATACATAGTATCAATTGTGAAATTATAAACTATCAGTAGAAGTTCTTACTTGAGTAATAGATAGTAGCTTAACGCATTGTAGCTGAATCGTCGCCCACTCAATGGAATGAAAATGATCTACACCAAATACCATTGGACATTTATATTTGAAAAAAGAACTATTCTATCGTACGTAGTTTAACAGTTGAATGTTACACCGCCGTCTGTTAAACGAACTGGGAGCGCAAAATAAGCAATTTTCCAATGATCTACCATTCTCTGAACACCATACACACAAGGACCGTCTACTTTTCGCAGAACCAGACAACGGTATCAAGAGAAACCGATAGTTATAACTTTCAATTCAAACTAACAAACCTAATTTGCATACGGTTGACACGTGTTTGTATGTTTTGACGCGCGCAACGTTATATTTAGGTAACATATTTCCAAGAAGTGAAAACATCCATATTTTTGTACTGCGTGAAACATTTATGGATACGGTAAATACTGAATATCACAGATGTCCTAAAATCCGAATTTTCGGTTACATAGCCGGTTTATGGTAACCTGACGGAAAACCGAAACCTGGAGCCAAATTTCAAATCAACAATCCAACTGGCGTTAGATGAATAGGTATAGTGGGTGCCGAATTTAAAAATTTATGTATCTCACCGGAATCGAACCTGCGAGCAAAATAAGCGTAGCAGGGCGCTAACCACTACACTATTAGGGCACGTAACAGGCAAGCTTCCGGATCGAAGACATGTGTGCGTACACAGCGGAAAGTGACATATACAGTACCCTCCCCCCTTTCCGTTGGCGACGACTATAATCAACTTTCTGTTGGTACCCTACTCACACTCAGTTAACCTAAAAGTGGTTACCTTATACGCTTGTATAAATTATTGGTTAGTCTTCAACTATCCTGTCTGGTCTAGGGCAAAGATGCGTGCAGAGATAAAACTGTCTGATATGGTGAACTCCCGAACCGATTCTTCCCGAACCAAAATCCAGGTGGTTCGTTTCAAAACCGAACCAAATTCAGGCTGGAACCGAACCTATTCAACTAATAAATGCTGCTGAAGTTGTTTTATTACGTAAAGTTTGATAGGGTTTGGTTCGGCTTTCTGTCGGTTCGGGTACCTAATCTCGCTTCTATCAAACTCAGAACCATTGACGCCAAACTTCTGCGAATGGCCAGCTACAAAAACGAGGGAACATAGAGGTCAAAGAGACCGCAGACAAGCCGAGAACTCTGCGTCTGTTTGATCTGCACACTCTCTCGCCGAAGCCGCTACGAAAATGGCTGGTCAATTGCCTGGGGAGTTGTCTGAGAATCGACCGCACGCGGTCTAGATCACCCGAAATCACCTTATTAGGGTCTAACTGCCCCTAATCTTGTTAAATGCGTTAGTGTTCCAAAAACCAGGTCGGAAAAAGTTACTTTTATGAAATAGTTTGAGCAAAACCTAGTGCGGTCCAATTGCCAGCTCATAATAATTAAATATTTCGATCTGATCCCTCGCTTTTCCTTTTTTTTTCACAAGTTTCATATTTCAACCATGTGAAAAAGATTGCATCCCACTTCCAGGTTCCACAAATAGAATGCCACCTAAAAACTTATAATCATTGGTGCACAAAAACTGATGTTTTATCATGTCGTACCCTCCCCTCAATACTCGCAAATTGTGTGTGAATAAGGAAAATAAGCGCGTATAAAGTTTCGAACCTATGCAATAGATCACATTCTGCAATAATGCTGATGTTTCTACAGGATTTACGTGACTCTTCTCCTGAAATCTAGTTTTTTTCTGTGTTTTATTCATGAACTATTCGGATAAACATCTCCCTACTTTACTTACTTATCGAGACATCGTTAGCGAGTTGGTGAGTTCAATTGGAAACGTCTTGGAATAAAAGAACAAAAAGCAACACACTTCAGTGTCATACTTATTCAAAACACTAAGTACAAAAGTTCAATTGATTCAAATGGAGATAAAGAGAAATAGAAAGAGGGAGAAAAAATGAGAGAGAAAGAGAAAAAAAGAAGAGCGAGAAGAAAAAGTGATACAATTATACATACTGACAACTATGAGCTCCCGCCATAGTTCAGTGCGAAAGATGCGCTGCAAACTACATTTTAAATGTTGTCACTTCCTACTTACGTGCTTTACGTATAATTGATAAGTACTATACGTCTAATGTAAGTTATGAAACATAATATCAATGTAAAGTACGTATAGAACAACGAAAAGCTCTATACATATCTATGAAAAGTACTATACTTTTCAGATCACAGTCCTGCGAAACGACCTAGCCGATTGTACAATGTGGGCTCAGCCCGCGTGGGCCTCACAACTTATAACCTATCTCGTGATTGTGCTGTCCATTGCGTACATCTACGTGATGATTGTTATTCTTTGCCATCTCACGTCGAATCTGGACAACGGATTCTATCGATGTGTGGTCGTGCTGTTTTTCGGCGACATCGTTGTTCTTTCGTCCTCTGTTAAAGGTATGCGAACAGAATAGTTATAGGGAGTGAACAAATCTGTAGTTATAGTTTGATCTCTGTTCGCTTGAACAAACAACAAACACATTGAAATTTAGCAACAAACATCGTTTAGGCCTTATTTGGGACGGGCGAGGGGAACATTGACTTTTTACCCCCCACCTTTCTGGATTTGTATTGCGTTTGGGGAATTGTAGTTTGACCCCCCCACCGTGGGGTGATAACTTAATCTATCACCTGCAATACAAAAGTTTGAGGGTGGGGGGTAAAAAGTAAACATTTCCGGTATTGAAGTTCAGCCCCCCCCCCACTCGTTGAAGTTTGACCCCCCACCATTGAAGTTCTACCCCCCGCCGACCCAGGTGGGGGGTAAATAGTAAATGTCGAAGTTGATTTTTTACCCCCCCCTCTCCTAGATTATCAGGTTTCAGCTTGGGTGGGGGGTTTGAAGTGCTACGGGGGGACTCAACTAAAGTGGGGGGCGATACTTCAATTTTCCCCGGGCGAGCCCTATTTACTATGGGATCACTTCAGCAAGAATGAGAAAACTGAGCGTATATGTTGTTGGGTACTGTTGTAGTTTGAATCCATTATATTACAGAGAAATGACAGCCATCAATTATACTTGACTTTTACCATTCGTACTTTGACAGCTTGCCAATTTTCCAATTAGTCGCCCTCAGAACGATTGGCGCCAATTTTCTTTGATTGGCCAGCTACAAAAGCGAGAGAGCATGCAGGTCAATGAGGCCGCAGACATCTGCGTCTCTCTGACCCCCACACCATCTCTCCGGTTCCGCTACAATAGTGGCTGGCCAGTTGGCTGGGAATTGTTTGAGCCCAAGACAATTGGTAGATTCACCACTTCTACTTGACGTTTTCCAAGTTTCATCGACAATTTCCCAATTCACCATTATAGAGGGTGTGGTGCAGTCATGTCTGCTGACAAATTACCCTGCCCGCTAATTGGTTGACCCTGCCCGCCAATTGGCCTGGCCATGTGGAATTATTATACTTAACAATTTCAGAATGCTGCAATTTGTCAATTGTAGTTGACATTTTGCCAATTTCCCATTTGCAGAGGGTTTGGTGCAGTCTTCTGAGAAATGATAGTAAAAACACCATAAAGGCGTGCTTTGGATACAGCGAAATTTGATCTCAGAAAAAAAACGGTTTGTATTGCTCAATTCTGTTGTAGTTTGTTCTCACTGTATTATAGAGGTTGTGGTGCAGTCATGTCTGCTAAGAAATGGCCCTGCCCGCCAATTGGCTCCCTGCCCGCCAATTGGCCTGGCCATTTGGAATTATTATACTTAACAATTTCAGAATGCTGCAATTTGTCAATTGTAATTGACATCTGCCAATTTACCAATTCTACTTGACATTTCGCCAATTTCCCATTTGCAGAAGGTGTGGTGCAGTCGTGTATTCTGCGTAATGACCCTGCCCGCCAATTGGCGTGGCAGACCATTGGCACCTGGGGAATCGAACTTATTCTGGCCGTCAATCTCACTCTCTCCATTGTCAGACTCAGCTCGGTTATGTGGACGCAGGAGGTGGGTAGATCGAAACGAGGTTGTACGGTTCCGAACTTCGATTTGATTAGTTCCGCGAATTGGTGTTGCCTTTTTGTCTCTTAGAAAGTTGCCTCTTATTTGGTGAAACTTCTGTATTTTGGAGTCACATTCAAAATCTTAAAAAGTGATTTCTGATGCAAACTCGTGTGTGAATTTCAAAATCACAATAGCTAGAACTCGTCCAATAGGTGCTGTTCCTATAGTCGCCATTTTCCCCATAAAGACAGCAGAGGGTTCAATTGATTGAGCGATGACGGGGCGAGCGGTCGTTGGTTATCTGCCAGCAGTTGAGAGAGTGTGTAGATCAATGATACGCAGACGAACTGGCCGCTCGCCAAACCCCGTCCCATACAAAATCGATGGTACGGTGTCCACAACGGTTTGACAAATCCTATACTAAATCTACCGCGATTCTGCGTAGCATGTATGTTACCATATGTCCATGTGTTTGTAGTTTTATCCCGTCT
Source organism: Litoditis marina (assembly GCA_964036275.1). Lineage (NCBI taxonomy): Eukaryota > Metazoa > Nematoda > Chromadorea > Rhabditida > Rhabditidae > Litoditis > Litoditis marina. The sequence goes on from OZ038433.1 coordinate 14,958,520, forward strand.
TTTTCGGGCAAAATTTGTATATTCTGACGTGTATCAAACTACAAATCATGTATGATAATGCCCTATAGATTGACGGTTTCTGACTATTCTTCACAGATCTGTCATTTGTAAGCCATTTTTGTAGCGGCCTCGCCGAGAGAGTGTGCAGGTCAGAGAGACGCAGACTGTCTGCGGCCTCATTGATCTGCGCACTGTCTCGCTTTTGTAGCGTGCTAACCGTAGAAAATAGACTCTAATCTTTTGAAGATGTTTTCAGACCTCCTGGAAAATAACCAAGATAGGGTTGGGCATCTCTGTGTTGTGGACCATCTTTCTCACCCTTCTGCACCACTTTGGGTTGGTTACCCGTATTTCACTGTAAAGATAAAACAGGCGTTCTACTACAGTAGCGACACCGTACTACTGCCGTTTTACTGGTAGTGTTACTGCAGTATCACCAGTCGTAAAACGGTAGTAGTACGGTGTCGCTACTGCAGTAAAACGCCAGTAAAGTTGTAGTTCAACTGCAGTAAAACAGCAGTAAAATTATTTCGAACTAGCGAAATTAAAACACGTAAAAATTATTTTTTTTATAAAACAAAATTCAATTATCTTTTCATGGACCCTCTAGTATCTAGTCCTCACGTACTAAATACTAAGTTCGCTTCAGAGGTGAAAAGTACCTCAAACTTGGGTAATTAAACCGAAAACAGCCAGAAGCCGGCAGACAACTCTCGCAGACATCCGTATCTAGTATAGGTATCTCGTGTGGTTTTAGATAATTAGTTCATTTGTGAGGTTACTTGAGATACATCACCGATTTACTGGTAGTAATCGTGATTCAACGTTACCACAAGTTTACCACTGAATCGCGGGACGTTTACGGTTATATCACCACAGTTTAACTGTTACTACCGCTCTACCAGTGTCTTAACTGTGGGCTAGAAGTTCCTATGTTGGTACGACGGAGAGAACAACTACCGAGATCACCACATATTCCCCTTCAACTATGTCAGAATGCCGTTGCTGATCACGGAAATACTCGGCACTCTTCTGTTCTATGTGGCCAGTCTCATTCGTCTTACTACGGTGGGTATAGTGAATTGAATAGATTATCTATTGAATCAAAGATTGAAAACAAATGTAAATGAGAAACTAAAGAATATAACCAAAGAAAAGAAGAGAAATGGTCAAATCCTTGCTGGAGTTGACCTTGGAACACGATGAAACATACTAATTTTGACCCAAAGCAACAGAATCGAACTACACACCCAGCGGGCTAGCGCAGCATACACCGTATATTTATTTATTTATTTGATGCACTACGAGGTGCGCTAAACGAGAAAGAAAAAACTAAACACAGAATTACTTGGATACAATTGATCAAAGAAAAAGACCATAGTAAAATACAGAAGCAAAATCGAACAATAGTCAGGAAAGTACACGTGTAGAATTATGAAAAATACGTCTACAAAGTCCGCTAACTACACAGATTTGGTGTATGGAGTGATGATTTCAAAAATCAGTGTTTCGCCAATCGAAGCTACATGCTCTGATGTATATCTGAATAGGAATCGAATCGTGTATATAGTGAATTCCAAACTTATACATTTATGTCTCTTGCCGGAATCGAACCTGCGAGCAAAAGTTTCGTACCCGGGCGCAACCCACTGTGCTATTGAAGCACATAACTGGCAAGCGCATACCTGTGTGCGTACACAGCGGAAAGTAAGATATACAGTACCCTCCCGCCTTTCCATTGACGACGACTATATAGTTATTTTGAAAATCGTGATCCTTATGTCACAGACCGAATCGGTAACCAAACTAGTCGCAGAACCCCCCCCCCCCCCACTGCTGTACCATGGATAGTTTTGGTTTGTATAATTTTGTTCTGTATATGTTTTTCTTTTAAAATCAACGCACGTGATAATAATTGGCAATTGAAATTGTCTGTCAAATAACGAGTTGATGAATAAATTATTATTATTAAAGAAAAGTTTGTTCGAAAGGGCGCTCAAATAGCCGACTTTCCGGGTGAAGTTTACGTGGTCAAAATGAGCTAAAAGTCTATCATACTGTTGGACTCTCAATGGCAATGAACTACTGTAGAGTTTGTTCTCACCTAAGCAAGGCTACACGGCGTATTTTGCCTTATCCCGCTGTGTTTGTAGTTGAATGGAAATTGCTTCCGGATCGGAAGTAGAGATCAAAGTACAGCAACAAGTTGGTTACTCACCATGATTTAACAGTGTTTCAGATGACTACGTTGAGTTCTGCCAATCTGCGCAGAGAACTGCGTTTTCTCGCCCAGTCCATGGTCATTTTCCTCAACGAACTCATCTTTCTCTACGCGACTTTTTGGTTCGGCCTCAACTATTTGGGCATCGGTTCCCCGCAGTTCAACGCCAATCTCAACTATTTCGCCCGACCACTTTCAACCGGAATCACCCCGGTTAGTTACCTTTTCAGTGTTCAACTGGGCATTTGGTTAACCACATCAGTTAACCATTCACCGGGCCACTGGTTACCTGGGTTTCGATTCGGTAACCAGGATAGCGCTAGGGAAAAAAAAAGAAAAAAAACTTCCTTTATTGTGTAGAGCTCAAAAAACGGCCTGAGAGTATAAACTCAGTAGCATATTAGAGTACGTATGTAACGTACCCAAATCATCGTTGTAGTTAGATCTCGATTTTTCAATCTTAGTTCACGAGTTTTGACCGGGAATCAACAAGATCAAACTACAAACACTGTGGGATAGGGTCGCATACAACGTATTGGCTTAAAGGAGACCGGAACACAACTTGAGCAGAGGTTTCGTTTCGGACTGCTTTCAACTGTATTGAGATCAGAGAGCACAATAAACTCGTATATTAGTTTGATCAGTCCACGTGACATTCACATGACAATGCCGCGCGACACGCGACGCGTCCAAACAAAAGTAGGATACATCAGCTTTACGAGAAATCATAATGCTCTCCGGTCTCCTTTAATTTGCGAAAAGCGAACCTTTTATGCTAGAGCCCAACTCTTACACGCTAGAACATACGGTTCGGTCTCTCCTGTACAAGACTGTGCCGTGTAAGTTGCTCCTTCCCTCTATGTTTGTAGTTTGATCCCGTTCATTTCCGGTAAAAACTCTATAACTATGGCGTTTGTTGAGATCAAACTACAAGAAATCATTGGTAACTGCCTGAAATCGAGACAACACATATTTCACTAACCCGTACTACAACTTACTCCAGTTTCTCTACCTCATTTTCTCTTCAACTGTTCGTCGAGATATATCCCATTCTTTTCCCTTCTTCTGCTGCTTCTCCCGCTCCAATATAGTTGCTCCAACTCAACCCCAAACTCGACAGTTGACTGTGGGCAGTGATGACAGGTCTAGATCGCTTCCTAATTGATAAAAGCATTTTGTTTAATGATAATAAAACATGTATTCTGTCTACTTTTTGTGAATATTCATGTAGAAAAGACGAGTTCTTCCTGAATCACTTCAATCTGAAGGTAGTGACTAATTCGCAAAACAGAGTAATCCATCTGAACTTTGTAGAAAAGACCAGTGTTAAAACTACAAACTATACGTTTTCGACTGTTTTTTTAAGCCAGTTCGCTACGGCTGTTACGCAAACAAATAATCAGAAAAGTTTTCACTTTTCAAATAGAAAAGATTGGTTCCGAAATGTTTCGTATTGTAATGAAAATCTGAAGTTTGACATTTTACTATATAATTCAATCAAATGTAGGTAATGTTGCTCCAAGTTGTTGTATGTTCATCAACTAAGAATGCATTATAAATTCCATCTCGCAGATTCAAAAACTGTTCACATTCTTTTTCAAAACTCCAATATAAATCGACTCATCTCTAATAATAATGTCAATTCTATACGCAGATACTACCTGGTGATTTTTGATAATTCGCCGGAAAAATACATAGTCGCAAACAAACCTTCATTCGACTAACTCTAACTACATAAAATCCTAAAAACAACATTTGATGAGAAATAACAATTTCGGAAACTATGATACAACAAGGAGAAAACAGAAAAGTGCATAATTCATCTGAATTCGATCAATATGTTCAAGGATGAAATCGATTTAGATCAAATTATGGTTCCATCTCCATTTTCCGGTCATACACTTGGGTGCGTGTAACAATGAAGTGCACGGATGTTGGCCTTGCACCTCGCAAATACACTGAAATTATCGACTTTATGGGTTGGATTATTGCCAAGAAAGTCGGCCAATTACACAACTTTCAGCCTAAAAAGGGTTACCCTCTATACCCCTGGTTACTTGTAGAATTGCCCCCCACCTGTCGCTTGCTCTTGCTCCCGAAATCGGCTGGGTTCATCTTCGCGATCTGCTCCAGCTCCTCTCGTTTCCTCACCAACTCCGTCTTCCCCAGCGTATTCGCCAGTTGACCTCCAATTTCTTCCCTCGAAAGACCCTCGAGGTCAAAGGTCACTTCCCGACCGTCTTCTGTAAACGAAAAACGTATTTAGTAGGGATTTAGATCGAGTTCTCAGTTTTGGAGGTGTTTGTAACCCTAGTATCTTTCACAAAAATATCACTTATACTCAGGTGAACTCTGCCGTATAGACAAGAAATGTAACAAAAGAGATACAACTTTGTTTTTACTTGTCGTCTAAACGACCACAAAACTGACTCAAATAGGCTCGTGCGAAGGGGGTGATTACGGTATCGACATGCTTCACGAGTTGCACCTTCGGATTGTGATACTGGAACAGAAATCGGATGGATACACGAGAATACACCACCGACAAGTAACCGATATATGTTTGAAAATGATGTATACATGACTTGCAACGCTGAAACACAGCAGACTTTTGCTACCCAATAGGGGAGTTCCATATCTAAATCTTAATAGTTTTATATTCAAGTTCCCGATTAAATTTCAGAAGATGTGTTATGTCACCATATTAACACCATTAATGTCACGAGTCAATGTAATGTTACGAGATGGATGGTAATTAGATTAATTAATAATTTACAACAAAACCTGACCCACCTGTAGCTGTGCCCAATGCCAAAATACAAACTCTCTGGCTCCTTTTTGTTGTTCCTCGGGTTTGCGATGGAATCCCATGGAGAACACCTAGAATTTAGAAAAATAATACAATGGCTTTGGAATAAAACATTGAAAAAACATTTTCTTTCTCTTTAACTGTCTATTGTTGCTTCATATCACTTATTTCAAAATTCTGCATCATTCGCCTAAACCTTTGGCAAGTCATAAATAGTGTTTCTAATAGTTGTTTAAGTTCGGTTCGGACTCGAAACTTTCTTGTTTCGAACTGAATAGCTATAATCTAAATTCCAGAGCACACTGTTTTTGTATGGCCTTCGAGGTGTATTCATGACAGCAAAGTAAGCGTTTCGTCTATAAAATGGTTCCAGAACCGAGAAAGAATCCAATTTTCACTTTATCAAGTCCTAATTATGGAAAAAGTCGCTCTCACCTGAACATTATCGCGGAACTTTATTTTTCCCTGCTGCAGGTAGTAGAAAGTCCGCCGTAGCGGCATATTTCCATGCATAAACGGCATGGTTGAAACTGAAACAAATGGATACAAACTGAGATCAACAGAAATCAATATAACACACATCGAAGATCAAAGGTCATAAAATATCACGGCCAAATAACCAGTGAAGAAAATCAAACTACCACCAGCAAAACAACAACTTTCATTGCATAAAGAAAGTAATGTAAACAAAAACACTCCCGGGTATGACCAAAATGTAATCAACTACTAACACAACAAATGCCTAGCAACAGATAAATAGAAAAGCACAGGGATAAAACCACTCCAACAATAAATCTATCTGATTTTGTATTTAGAGGGAATCCACTCTGCCAGACCATAATTCCACGTTGTTTGGTTGATTTCCAGCGGGGAGAAGCGATCTGAATCGAATATAGTCTGTTTCACGAAACAATAGCCCTCTACAGTAAGATTATAAAATGATTTCGTTCTCCACTTTGGGTACTACAAGCATACAAAACAGTGAATCTGAAAGTCTGTTTGTTGATTAGATAGATGCTATTGAACCTTTGAAAGATTACTGTAGGAAGTCATCGATTGGTGAAAGGACTCTTCTTATTAACAAATATGACCAATACATTAGTTAAAGAAGGACGATTATATGAACCAATTCCGACGCATCGGTCCTTTAACCTGCAATTGGAAAATGTATTGCAGTGTATTTTAAAGGACTGAAACGTTGGGTGGGATTGCACGTGGAACACATAATTGACCTTCTTTTAAAAACTGTTAGTAATCGCACCCAGTCCCTCAGATCGACATACGCTGTTACAAAGTGGTTAACAGAACGGTTTCGAACCAAAGTGAAGATTGTGAAGTGTTAACGGAATACAGAATACCCGGTTACCTAATGAACTCGTCAGCTATCTATACAACCTTATCCATACACTCACGTGGTCGAGAGGGAAGGGGCTAGGGTTGTTAGAGTCGAACACGTAACTCAAAAACTCGAAATTTCGCCAAACTCGATTAACAACCCTAGAGGAGTGCAAGTATTGCGCGAAAAATAGTGATTAAAATGGGTCCCGTCTAAGAAACCCTGATACAACTCTCGTTGTTTCCATAAAAATGTTCCAGAATTGAAAGTGTTGCGTCAATGGGAAGTGGTTTGAAATTGTAGTTTGACCTTGAAACCACCTGAGAAAAACATCGGCTATTCCGATATCAATTCAATTTCGAGATACCATTACAGGTTTGTCCATATATTGTCTATAGTGATCAAGACTACTAATATTATTATTAATATTACTGTTAATATTATTATTGGAACCCACCTGAGAATGACATCGGCCATTCCGATGTCGAAATGAGATCCGAGACTGTCGAAACTGGAGAGGAACTGGTTGGCCTCCCGCACCACATTCACCACGGAAACACCGGAGGACAACACCTCGTTTATCTGGAAACATAGAAAACATTGAAACACATCTACAACAAGGTATAACACCCAATACCCCGTTAAAATGGCACTGATCAATGCTCATTTTTGGTCTTCACCTCGTTCATCTGGAAAATGGAATGAAAATGATCTATACCGAACATAGGTGGGGCGACTTTGTTGTGCACAGAGATTTTTTGAAAATCAGGTGATTGAGCTGTGAGAAAAACAGGAGGATGATACGAAATACGTTCAAAAGTTGCCGTTATCGGGCCAATTTTCCCTAGTCTTGAAACTCAGGTTGTTCAAACTCAAACATTTCATGACAAACGGGTGATAAGGCTGTCTTCAGACTTTTTGTGCGATACAAGATACAGATACACGATTCATTTTCGAATTATTTGTATCGTCTCATTTTGTATCCGTATCTTGGCGCCAACGTATCAGAAAAGTATGAACGTTCCAGGATTCATTTTTTCGATTTTGTTAGTTTCAAATTCAAAAGTAACTTTTAACAATTTTAAATTCTTCATTCCATAGATATTTATAGTTATTCTTCAAATTGACGTCTATCCCATCGCACGCGCACGCGCCGCGACAAAATGTGAAAATGAATGAATTTCGATAAACTTTGGACAACGTGAAAAACAAAAACGCTGATGATCATTGTTACCGATCCCCATGCCATATACTCAATTTCACTCACGCGAAGCGCGTGCACGCGACGAGGCAGAAATATCAAAATGAGTCGATTCATATGAAATTGGGATGGGTGGGGTATTCGACCGAAACTTGTAATACCTTCTCATCCGCGTGGCCAACCACTCCCAATCCCAAAAATTTATCTTCATGCACAAAAGTTGAAATTTTTTGTCGCGTCGCGTGCTGCGCGCGCTTGACCCCAAGTTCGTACCAAGCTTACATCTGACTTCAGAATGATCAATTTCCTCAGGTTCCCAAGTTTTATTGAATTCTACGGGTTTTTAAATTTTTGTCGCGGCGCGTGCACGCGTCGCGTGCGTGATATAAAAATGATATCCTCATTCGCAATCTCGATGATCGATAATCACAGTTCACCAATTTGACCCAAATCTGCATAATTTCTCATTTTGACGCGTAGCGTGCGCGCGTCGCGCGCGAAAGTGAATTTTTTTGCGGATACCAATCTGTTTTGTGTGGGGGAACATTCTATCAATTGGAAAAATTTCACACAAATCACTTTTATAATCAAAAAACCTAGATGTATCCACAATATGAGTGAAGTGTAGAATGCCGGCCGCAATCTTCAAAAAAAGTGTATCGTCGATTCAAAATGATGTATCTGACGCCGAGATACTGTAGAAAAAGTATGAACACGATAGATACATCGCGTGACGCATGTATCTGTCGCCGCTACAAAAATGCAATCGATACACATGATTAGAGCGCGCATGTATCGTGTATCTTGTATCGCACAAAAAGTCTGAAGACAGCCTAAAGGTTTGCAACCAACAATATCACATCACGTATGATACCGAATACCATTGGACATTTATATTTGAAAAAAGAACTATTCTATCGTACGTAGTTTAACAGTTGAATGTTACACCGCCGTCTGTTAAACGAACTGGGAGCGCAAAATAAGCAATTTTCCAATGATCTACCATTCTCTGAACACCATACACACAAGGACCGTCTACTTTTCGCAGAACCAGACAACAGTTAGTATCAGTCATTATCGAAATACGAGGGTATTTTATGTGTGATTATTAATAATTGTTTAATTGTAAATGTGAAACATTACCCTTACCTTGACCATCCACTGATGTTGGTGGGATGACTGTAGTGTATGCGTGTGTTCGAAGGAGAATAGCCCGAGGGCACAACCAAGAATCTTCCAGGCGGGAACACGAAGGGATACGGTACCCGACGATGATTTCAGGGAGAACTTGTCTGCAAAAAACAACTGTATTTCGGGAAATTCTTTACTTTTTCGTGATTTCCCGACCTTTTCATTGAAAACAACGTTTATGACAACGGACAACCAGAACTTTACAGAGAAGCTGTTCAACTCTTTGATCTGACAGTATCCTACCTACTACCTAGGCTGAAGGCAATGTATGAAGAAAGATTGACAACCCCAATTAAGAGATCTGGACACTGGATATAGTGAGGAACGTAATCATACACCAGTAAGGTCCGACTAAGCGACGAAAAGTAATCCGTTTTCAGATGTAAACACGTGAAAATTCAGGATTTTTCATCAAAAGTAGACCGATTTTCATCTTTTTGGCGGAGAAGTAGTCCGTTTTGCGATTTTTTCTGACTATTCGAACAACCTTGCTGGTGTGTGAACGTAATATGAACTGGAAAACAATTCCCTGGTTCATGACCGTAATAACATAATCCGCACGATTTCACTGAACTCAAAAACGTACCGCCCTGTTCCACATCGACCGTGGAATCCGTTGATTTGCTGGAATTCGAGACGACTCCCTGGAAGGCCACGCCCCTTTTCTCACCGACTTTCGCGAGGGCTTTGACCCAGGGGAGGTCAGCAGAGGTCACTGTCAGGGTCACTGCGGAGAGAGCTGCAAACATCGAGCTACAGTAGAGGCGTTCGAATAGTCAGAAGAAGAAAAAAGAATATTCGCGCCCAGTGTATCACATCCGTACCATAGGTGCCGGGATAGTGCCGGTTTCAGAGTTTGAACATTTAAACATCCTCTCCACAGAAAATGCGAAAATTATAGATCCCCTGGGGAATCACCCAAAAAACCCAGATCTATTCAAGAAGTTATGTGTCCCTCCTAGCCCTGTTGAAGTAAAAGTTGAGGATGGCCGGTCAGATAACCGGAGTATCGCACCTATCATCTGTACTGGTGTACAATATGTGGGATATTGTCCTGGTTAGGGGTCTAAAGAGTTAATGATCCCTCCCGCTGAAAAATACGAAAAGTTATAGGTCCCTCTCTAATTCAGTGGCACGAAATCACAAAACTGGGTAATTTGTCAAATAGTTATAGGTCTCCTCTCGTCCAGTCTGTTAAATAGTTAAGGGTCCCCCGGTCAGCGGACCGTGGCATCCCACCTGTGGTGACCATACAACATACTATAATTACAAACGTATGTTAATAGAAAGTTACCTTGTTTGTTGAAATCGGCATATTCGGGAGCGGTGCACGCGGTCAGCGACTGACCGGTTTCCGTCGACTTTTTCTCCTCCTGAAATTTTTTTGTTAAAAAAAATCAATAAAAGTTCTTCGGTGCGACTTCACGCGCAGAAAGATGACCAATAAAAACACTCATTCATCTGCTTCTAACTTCTAAACTCCTAAACAGTCGTGCAGAAACTATCATTTTCACCTATTTTTCGTTACTCCATCGCTAATTTTGTAGGAAATAGGAAATTCGTTGGTCAAAGCCTAGCTCTCATTTTCACAACAACAACAACAACAACAACAGCGCCTCACTCACGACTCACGAGAGGCCTTGAGTATGAACTCGGATAAATTCCGTACCTTAATCACCCACTGCTTTCCTTGTGTTTTCGGAGAACTCTTCTGTTTCGCATCACCTGGAGTAGAAGAGACCTAAAAGATGAGAATTCTGGATTGAATGAAATTCACGGTGGGGGGGGGGGGGGCAACTCTTTCAACTAGGTAGAAAAACTATTCATGTACATATTATCTGGTCTTTCACGTTTCACGACGAAAAACTGACAAAAACTATATAGCATGGTATACTTATCCATAACGGATGCTTCTCTGTATCCGTACAAGAACTAAGAAAGAAGAGAACTACACTTTCCAAAGTGGTGATAACCAGAACCAGCCACATTCCCAGAGTCCCATGGGAAACATAACTTTTGAAAGTCTTTCGAAAAAAAGGCTTGAAAAATAATCACACACTACGTGAAGGAGATTTTCTCCCTCAACTCAGCACAGATTTCACAGCAGTTACACGATACACAACAACAGGGAAAGACCTTGAGAACACGCGAAATCGACGTTAAGTCCGAAATGCCTGTGATTTCCAAGTCCAATTTTTTTTCAGTTTATTTAGTTTTTCTTCAACTTACATACTACATAACATTTCAATTTTAGATTTTACACACTTCTGATATTCTTCTTCCTTGAAAACGCACCTTGTTCTTAGCATCGGCCTTGGCGGCCTTTCTAGCCTCCTTTTTGGCGTCTTTGTCCTTTTTTCCCCCGTCTTTAGCAGGGGCGGGGGAGGTCTCTTTTTCTTTCTGGGAGGTCGTCACTTGAGATGGTTTCGCCTCACTTTTTGCGGAAGCTCCTGTTAAATTGAAAGAATAAAGAAAAAAGCGCAGAGAAGGGCAAAAAAAAACAAATCTAATTTAAGAGCTGACTAGTGGTCATTTGAACTATAGACTATAAAATTTGAGGCAGCAGGCAGCAGCTGAACTTGTTAATATGGGTTTATCCTTGTCGGTAGTTAAATAAAAATTGAAAACAAAAACAAGAAAGGTAATACTTAGGTGCGAGTGCTATGCCCCGGGCCCCGATTAACTGACTGGGGAATCCCCGACTTTATTATATTTTAGACTGAGTGAACCCATAACTATTCAACGGTTATCAATTAATTGGACATTTTGGCGCTAGTGTAATGGGAGAGACGAGGTACCACTAACTTTTCCGCTGTTTTCCACTCTACCTTTTTGCTTGAGAAGTTCGTTGAGTTTTCCTCCCAAACTAGTCAGGGCTTGGATGAGTTCCTGTTGTTTCTTCTCGATCATTTGAACGGGATCTGTTGGCGCCACAGAGCCATTTCCATTTTGAACTCCATTACTCGCCTGGAATGAAGAGATGAAGTATGCAGATTAGTAAAAAAATGTAACCACCACTGTTATGGAAGCGATTGGAAGCGATAATGAGCATGGGGAACCAGGAAAAGCAAAAGCGACCAGTTCGAAATTCGCATATAGATTGATTAAATCCATTAAATACTAGAACTTTTAAATTTTAAAAGATTGTTTTGTTCCCATATCCCATAGGTTATAACAACGATACGATAACGGTAAGATATCTCAATATCTCAACGTAAAAGTCCTACATGCTAAACACATGTCCGGCACGCATTATCAAGAAAAAAATGAAACTCTCAGCAGTCGCTTGTCCCAGGTACATGAACGGTACGTCCCGTGTCCTGGGACGGTACCGGGACGTACTGCTCCAATGATACGTATTGATTTTGACAGACAGCCTCGCGACGCGTCATGCGTTGCCATACACCGCCAAGGCCCCTCATAAAAGGGGGAGTCGCGAACAAATCCTTGCAAAAAGTAGGGGTCGCGAGCTGTTAACTAACGAATTTCTTACAAAATTAGCTATAATCTCAAGGAAAATAGTTAAATGTCGCCGTTTTGGGGGGTCGCGACACGAAAAAACACGGAGGGGTCGCGAGAATTTTGAAGGAATAAGAGGCCCTTGGCGGTGTATGTGCGTTGCGGTCCGTCCGGATCAATGAGTATCATTAGAGCAGTACAGTCCCAGGACATGGAACGTCCCGTTCATGTACCTGGTACAAGCAGTCGCCTGAGCTTATCGTAAATTGAAGGAAAGCCTCGTTCAACGACGGAGCTTTATGGTTCATGGAGCGACATGTGGCATACCCGCAAAACTGTTAGCATACTTTACTTTAATTCGTTTCTGACCACGGAAGGCTTGACAGAGAATCTATTTGGTTTTTGTTTTGCGTAATAAGAAGCAACAAAACGTACCGATGAACCGTTAGCGGCATACATACCAGCATGGTAATTGGGAAGCTGATACATAACACCGACCGGGTCGACCGTGCAAGTCTCGGGCATAAACACAGGAAGTTGATACATAATTGTCATCTAGAGAGGTACCCTGGAAAAGACTACTACAGATGATACAGACGTATATATTTATTACAGACGATATTTAAATAGTTATTCGTTATTAATTGATCGGTTTCGGTTATGTACCTATCCTACAAAGCGGCTAGTTTTCGGTTAAAATGACACATTTGCACGGAAAACTGGTTAATCGCTAATGTAATACGTTTTACAGCAAAGTATGGTCAGTAGAACGTAATTTTTACCAATTTTTAGAAGATATAAAAACGCAAACACAAGTGGTTCGTACATTCTGAAGAAGTTGATTATCACTACTTCGAGAAGCCATTCACAGCGCTTATTGCGCAGGTATGCAAACTTAGGCCAAATTATACGATTAACAATAGTTTAGGGCAGTAAAAAAAATTAAAATGTAAAAAAAAATTGAATCACGATTTTAACTGCAGACGTCTGCTAGAAATTGATTCCGTAATTACGTACCTATTTCCCCGCAGACGTCGGTGGTAAATCGAAGTTCACACAAATTTTTAAATTTTAATTGTTCTCTTCCGAAAGGTTAACATTAGGTTCAAATAATAATTTGTATGTGGAAAATAGTAGTCTTCTCACGTCGAAGTGTCTTTTCCGAATCTCTGGGATCAGAAATACTGTGGAAATCGATCATTCAACTTTCCGTACACATCTTCTTAATTGTATACGTTGTACCGTTGTCATTTGTCACAAATCGTTCAATTTAGGAAAAATTCGATGTGAGGTATTCATGGTTTGCTATGTCTTATTGATCAGTTTCCTCTTCTAGTTGTTCCCACACCACTTTCCGGGCGATATAAAGGTCTTCCATGGTAATTCTATTCATTTGACGGTTTCTCTTCGAAGAGCGATGTTTTGACTTTACTTAAAAAAAGAAAATTATAAATTTAGTTGTGTAATGTGTTGCAGGTAACCGTCCGGCCGTTGCGCGGTAGCAATGCGTTCCTGCAATGCCACTGCCGTACGACAACTTTCTTCCGCTAGCGCCGTTCATCACGGGTGAGTCTTTTGATACTAAGTTGGTTACCTTCTCGTTTCATTCATTAAACGTATTGTTCACATACGTAAAAAGTGTGAGCAACAACAAAACGTGAGTGTGGAACGTTGCCATTCGAGCGAAATTTCGCAATTTAGCATCAGGGGTGGGTAATAGTAATAGTCACACACTAGTACGGTCATAGGTGAAAAGGGGTTCAACCGGACTTTTCAAAAGTGAAGTGGTCAGATCGCTCTTGTTGCAAAAGTGAAGGTGAAGAGGATAGCATCCATTGGCTGGTCTGAGACCAGCCAATGGATGCTGCACCCTCCCCCATTGCGCAGCGAAAGTGAAGGAGGTCATTTGCTAACTCTTGTCAAAAAGTGAAGGTAGTACCATCTCACGAAGGCACCTTTTTACCTATGCGTACGGTTGACCGATTAGCCACAAAACGCAGAAAACGGACTCCAAAACAATGAAAACTTGTCTATTTTTCCTAGTCAAGTTCATAATTTTCACGTGTTCAAGTTTAAAAACTGCCTACTTTTTGTCGACTTACATACATCGCCAAGCCTCATTTATGCTGAAGTCTTGCGATACCCGCTTCTTTTTTGGGTCGCGACCCCTCCAAAATGGTTTAAAACTGCGAATTTCATCAATTTTTGCTTCAACTTCCACTATTTTTGCATGATATTCGCTGTTTTTCAACTCGCAACCCCTACTTTCCATAAAAATTTGTTCGCGAGTCTCCATTTTATAAGAGACCTTGGCGGTGTATGGTCGACTAGTCAGACCTTACGGCTGTGTGGTAATAGTAGAACTCATAGTTTTGTATCATTTACATTTTTGTTCAGACCAACCGGACTTTGCGGCCCAGCAGTGAGACTTCTCATCCAGCAGTACGATATCAACCATGAGAAGGTGAAAGGAACCGGCCCGAAACAGAATATTCTCAAGAGGTATCATTTATCTTATCATTACCTACTGTTCCTGTTCTTACTTAAATGAGCCGCAGTATTGACTTTCGAAAAGAAACAAAGAAATATGTACTTGGTGTTTTAAAACCTAATCACTTTCACAAAGATTTAGTCATGTTCTCTGTTTTGTTCCTTATGTGAAAAAAAGTTATGGTTAGGAGAAAGAATAGTAGATTTATCGGATAACTGGTTTATCTTTCTCTTACTATTTGGTTTCCAGTGATATTCTGTCGTTTATCCAATCCGGGGGATTGAAGCCAATTGTCATGAAATCCGCTCCTCCCAAGCAACCTGAACGGACTTCGGCTCCAGCTGAATCGAAGGTAATTTTCTTATTTTATACATTTCTCCATTGGTCCCGGCTTCTTCATCGCAGAACGAAAGTGTTTTCAAACGGGTTTTCTCCGAAAAATGAGCTCCCGCTGTGCGTTTTTGACATCGCGTTTTGCTCGAGCTGTTTTGTATTCTTGCCATTTTTTGTATGTTAGGAAAATGCACGATTTTCGAGAAGGAAGAAGGTTCACGTCATTAACTCATACCCTAAATGCTCAGCGTTTTGAGAAAAACCCCCCTGTTTTTGGTCCGAAGATTTGGGCAAAACCCCCCTCAAAAATTGTCTGATTTAGCGATTTTCTAAATTAAGGGCAAAACCCCCCTATAATGGCTGAGGGGGAGGGCAAAACCCCCCCTGTTTGAAAAAGTCACAACTCTGAGGCATTTAGGGTATGCATTAACTTGAAAAACGAACTTCAGCTTGTGAAGTAGTCACACTTTACTGCTGTTTGCGATCATACACTGACATGACACCATATGTGGGATAGTTCTGGTTAAGGGTCTAAAGAGTTAATGATCCCTCCCGCTGAAAAATACGAAAAGTTATAGGTCCCTCTCTAGTTCAGTGGCACGAAATCACGAAAATGGGTAATTTGTCAAATAGTTATAGGGCCCCTCTCGTCCAGTCTGTTAGATAGTTAAGGGTCCCCCGGTCAGCGGACCGTGGCATCCCACCTGTGCATGACACTAGACTAAGATTTTTTAGGTCGGTACTTCACTGAAAAGTGAAAAGTAGTAAGTAGAAAATAGGATCCGCGACCCTCTTTCTTTGTAGTCTTCTAAATGTTTCCCGCACCCCTCCGCCAAAACTACGCTAAGTTAGTGTATGTTTGCAATGTGTTCCCAAATTTCCTCATTCCAGACCACAACTCAAGTGGGATCTCGCCGTAACACGGAGAAGTATGTCGATATACCTCTCTCCAATATTCGATCGACTATTGCCAAGCGATTATCCCAGTCAAAGGTTGGTTTTCATTCTACTTTGTTCATTGTTGTTGTTTTTGTTTACGTCAATAAGTAATGCTTGCATGCAAGGTTTTCCAATTTGTAGTTTGTATTGATAAAGTGTAACGTTTCAGTTTTGATTGAGTGCGTACACTGACTGCCAGTAATAACTTATCCTTTGCTAGTCGGATTCGAATTCGAGTAAGAACTCATTTTGAAAACGATAAACGATTAAAAACTATGCCGACTTTGTTTTCCGCACCATACCCTAAATGCTCAGCGTTTTGAGAAAAACCCCCCTGTTTTTGGTCCGAAGATTTGGGCAAAACCCCCCTCAAAAATTGTCTGATTTAGCGATTTTCTAAATTAAGGGCAAAACCCCCTTATAATGGCTGAGGGGGAGGGCAAAACCCCCCTGTTTGAGAAAGTCACAACTCTGAGGCATTTAGGGTATGTTCCGCACCAAAATGTATTTTCGATGAAACGGGAGGGACAAACACCAGTAAGGTCCGACTAAGAGACAAAAAGTAGTCCATTTTCAGATGTCAACACGGGAAAATTTATGATTTTTCATCAAAAGTAGACCTATTTTCTTCTTTTCGACCAAAAAGTAGTCGGTTTTCCGATTTTTTCTGACTATTCGGACAACTTTACTGGTGTATGGGGAGGGATCAACTACCCCGATCGATGAATGGATGAGAAGGCCTCTACAGAGTAAAACGACGTTTCATTTTCTATTATGGATGGAGTATATTCTCATTTTGGCCGAGCTAGGCAACCATTGTCGTCACATCCAATAGTATCCATAATTTATTATTATTATTATTATTTATATTATTAATACAACCTCTCGTTTCCAGCAATCGATTCCGCACGTGTATACCTCGGTCGAAATTCATGCTGACGCTGTGATGTCTCTCCGAAAACAGTTGAAATCGGATGGAATCCCGGTCTCTCTCAACGATTTCATCGTCAAGGCATCGGCTTTAGCTCTAAAGGTAGGTTTTAGAGTTTTCAATCAAGTTCAAAGTTCTGAGTTTTCCAGTTTTGGAAAATGTCGAGTTTGGGCAAATACCGAGTTCAACTCGAAATTTTCGAGTTTTCAATCATACATTTGGTCCGGGTTTTACTTATTACTTTTGCTGTGGAAATTAGCCGATTCTTGATGAAAAAGTATAGAGTTTTGGTTTCACGCTTTTGAATTGAAAAGCTAGTTACTTTTTGTAGAGTAGTCACAACTTACTGATATGGTTTCTGGATCTCTTTAGATTGTTTTACTTCCATGTTTTAGGCAGTTCCAGCCATGAATGTGCGCTGGACGGGGGAATCCGTGACGTCATTGCCTACTGTAGACATATCTGTCGCTGTGGCCACGCCCACCGGGTTGATAACCCCAATTGTCACTCGAGCAGATATTCTCGGAGTTCGGGATATTTCCCACAGGATAAAGGTATGTCAAATAGCCAAAAACGGGCCAATTTGTCTATTTTACAATCATGGAGTATGGAGTTTCACATATTTTGATCGAACAGCGGGTTTATAACCGCAATAGGCACTTGATCTGATATACTCGGGGTTCTCTATTTTTCCCGCAGCATAAAGGCATGTGTAGTACAGTACTAGGGTTGTTAATCGAGTGGAAAATTTCGAGTTTTCGAAATTTCGTTTTTCGAATTTCGAGTTTTTCGAGTTCTGAAATTTTCGAGTGATTCGAGTTGAACTCGAAACTCGAAATTTCGAGTTTTTCGAGTTCGAGTTTTATTTTTAGCAACCCTATACAGTACCGAATGGTCACAAAATAGGAACGAAATCATTTTGGGCTTAAAATATGAATACGTTTTCTCGTCTCACCAGCTGTCGTGGTAAGCTTTTCTTGTTGTCAAAGGGCGCTGGGAGTTGTAGGAGAGAAAGGTTGCAAGTCTTGAGTAGATTAAATTAAACTTAGCAGTCAGAGTTTCTTCAACTCTGGAATATCTTTTTTCCAGAATTCCAACCCATCAAATAACCCCCAACGAGAAGTTAAGTTGTAAATTTTGACTTTCGGGCGGAACAAGTGCTAAATAATCTAATTTTCCTTATAGGAGTTGGCTGGCCGTGCCAAGGAGAACAAACTACAATTGCACGAGTTCCAGGGCGGTTCTTTCACGTGAGTTATGACTGTGCGCAATTCACTTGCACGTGTGGAACCGAAACTCAACTTTGTTTTTCGATCATACGTGAAATAGATCCGAATCGGGGCGAAAAAAAGTGAGCATGAACAGCCCCGAAAACACAACATAATAGTAATTTTGCCTAAAATCTTCAACATTTACAGCAAAAAGTGATCATGGCAGAATCAAATTTGGGCAAAAGTGAGCATCAGCCAATATCAGAATAAGGGGGTATTTTACATATGTTTTCGATAGATTATTGTTCATAAGATAAGCGTGGTAGTTACGTGATATGTTTGTGCTTGTCGAATTGTCTATTCTCCTGGAAACTGGCCTATTTGTAGTAGGAAGAATGGCTGAGAATTAGGCGTCCCAACTCCCAAAAAGACTAGTGGATCTGTTTGTTTTGGGTTTCACAACCAAGTGAACACGTCTTTGTAAAGTTTAAACGATTTTCTTGATGACTCATAGGTTAAGCTTATAAGGGGGACTAAAAATTCTATCTTTTGGATTTGTCCGATTTGTCATTGTCATTAAGGTGTATAGGGTTTGCTCTTTTCATGGCAAGCCTAGTATCTTGCTCGTCCTATTCGCCCATTTCGCAGTTTTTGTAGTTTGATCCCCTTTCTTTTGGGTCGAAATTCATAATAATAAATAGTGGCGTATTTCGAGATCAATCACACATCACACTAAACAAAGGCTTAGTCACAATTGTTTCCATACACCAGCAAGGTTGTCCGAATAGTCAGAAAAATTCGAAAAACGGACTACCTTTTAGCCGAAACAATGAAAATCGGTCTACTTTTGATGAAAAATCCTCAATTTTCACTTGTTTACATCTGAAAACGGATTAATTCTCGTCGCATAGTCAGACGTTACTGGTGTATGATTGTTTCCTTTGCAGCATCTCTAACCTGGGCATGTTCGGCAGTGTGGACAATTTCACGGCCATCATCAACCCCCCTCAGGCGGCCATTCTCACTGTGGGAGGGAACAAGAATGTACTCAACGAGAAGTTGGAGGTCGAAAATAGGTGAGTCGAAGTTGGATGATTCAATATTCCTCTGGCTCGCCCATGGATATGATAATTGGCCTCAAAGCAGGACGATTATGTGGCCCAATCGCAACGGTTCAGTCCTTTAAACTGCAATACATTTTTCAATTGCAGTTTAAAGGACCGTTGACACGAGATTGGTCCACATTATCGTCCTTCTTCAAGTTTCTCTGTTTCTCAGTACAAGTATGTTACATACGTATCGAATAGCAGAGTTGTTCCTAGTATGAAAACTTGAAACTGTCACTTTTCGGAACCTAATTCAAACATTTTTTTCAAGTAAAGTACGAAATTTTTGTTTATAGGAACATGTAATAATAATAATAATAATAAACTTTATCAGTATAGTGATGGACAAACAAGAGTTAAAACATGTGTTTATTTGTATATAATGTCACACCTCACTGCTTGGAGAGTGGTCCGTTTTCCGTCGGATTTCACAGTTGGCAGCAAGACTTTTCGAACATTTTCAAGTTTGGCAAGAAAGAGGTTTAAAATCTTCTTTGCTATTGAAAAAGCCAAGAAAAAGCGTCTATCAAGGGCAATAGTAAACGGTCCACTTCTTTCCCGTTTCAAACCATCCAATCCTTCTAGTTTAAAGTAGGACGATTATGTGCTCCAACCTCGGCGCGTCAGTCCTTTAAACTGCAATAGAAAAATGTATTGCAGTTTAAAGGACTGAAGCGTTGAGATTGGAGCACATGATCGTCCTTCTTTAAAGTATAAATTCGGAGCTTTTCCTTTTGTGTCATCACTTATTTGAGGTTCACGGTGACCCTGTGTTTTGACGGCCGGGCTATTTCCGAAGAAACTGCCTGCTCCTTTTTGGCCCATCTCTCGACCTCCCTGGCGGATCCGATGTTCATGGCAGCTGAACCAATCGATCCCGCACTCGACTTTGACTTCGCACGACTTTTGTAGTCTGTACTTTGAACTATTACAAGGAAACAGAGTATTTCGCACGGCTTTGTAGTTTGTAAATTGAAGTATTTCAAGTGAACACACTACTTGACACAGTTTGGTAGATTTAACTCTGAACTATTCCAATAAACAGGCTGTTTAGCACGGCTTTGTAGTTTGAACTATGAACCATTCGAATGGTAACGAGATTGGTCATAGCTGTGACTACAGTGTTGATTGTTGGATTATGTTCTCTTGATAGGTCTTGTTATTGTACATGTAATTGTAAGCCAATATGCAACGGTTTTTGGTGTTTCTTTCTGTAGTTGAGTAGTAATATTCGATAGTTTTGTGATACCTTTGCTTAGGATGTATGAAGTTCAGTGCCACTCACAGTCACTATATACATAGTTGGGTAGTTGAAGATGTAGGTCAAAGGTCAGTGTAGATTACTCGAAAGTTTGCCGGTGTAGTTTTAATAAAGAGGATATATTTTAATTCTTTTTCTTTCATTCCAGGTTGCAACCTGTTGTGTATTTGACTAATTTCATGCTTGGAAATAGATCACAGTTGCCTCTACTAAGATTTAAATTCAAAAAGGATTTTAAATACAAGAAGTTTTGCAGTTCAAAGGTCACGTTTCATTTGTATCTGACAACTGGCTGTAAATTGCGGCATGTCTGGTTCATTTTTCTACGTTTACGTCCTTATTGTCGCAAGTTAGATTGGAATTTTCTCCTCGAAAGAATAGAACACAGTGTATAGTCTGGTGTTCAGTAATCCTAGGTTGTACTTCTGTTGTTATATGGCTGTCGCTCTCGGATTAGGATAGGTGTGCCTTGTGTTTTATATTTTTACTGAAAGGCGGGACTGTACGAATTTGCGATGGAAAGGCTGGTCCAGTGCTTGTAGTTTTGTTTTCACAGCGAAAACTGTTGTATACCGTACTCTTCAGCTTCCTACATTGATAGTTCGGTCCAATCATAATCTCGCTTCGCCTGGTCATTCTTCAATGTGATTTCTGCCATTTGTGAGGCGTGGTTGATGAACCTGGTTTCAAAGTGGTTACTAGGAAAAGCGTTTGGTTAATTTCTAACCGATTGGTTCCTCGGAGAATCGGTTCCTTTAGGAAGTGGTCCCCTCCCTTTCAGTGATTTCATTTCATAATCTTCGTTTCCCCAGTGGTGTCATCCTTCAATGTAGCTGCCATTTGGGGGGACAAATGGCCCATTGGCTTGACTCATTTCAAAACGAAGATGGAATGCCCAGATAAGCGCACAAAGACATGACAAAGTGGTCCCCCTTCATTCCACGAAATTCCAATGGTCCTTTAGACCTTTAATCTCAACAGATTTCTTATTTCAGCAGGGTTTGAGAATGGAGGAGGAGTATCTTAGATAGAGTATCTTAGACACCTTGAGGAATCCAAGGTTTCACCATGTTTCCAGTCGGAATAGAGGTTCTTTCGAAACATATAGTTGATCGTGATGGATATTTTTGTATTCATTTAATCAGTGGATGAATTTTGTTAAGGGCTACTTGGCTATAGATACAATTAGGCTATAGATCAAGAATTATCATAGAGATTAATAACACTGATTTCATCTGGCAATCTATAATCCTTCAACAACTCTTCTATTGAGAAGAAGCCTGGCTGCCTTACATACTGTTACATACTGTTCGGTACAGCTGGGTGGCAATTAATTGAATTTACGTTCTAAGTATTAAAACTTTCGTTCTAGGAAGCAGAACTTTTGTTGTACAAAATTTCGTTCTAAATGTCAAACCCCTTGTTTTCTGTGAACATGTCGTAATTTGGTGTGACCTCCTGCGATTCTTGTTTTCTCTGCGCCAGATGGTCTTTTTTGTTGTTTACGGTAATTCGAGATTCGCGCGCGAATTCTGCGCGCATTCGGGGCATATAGTCGGAATTAGACTAATTGAGGAGATCGCTGGCAATACTACTAGAGTGTAGGGTCAAATGTCAACCCAATCATCTCTAAACACAGCGAACAGGCGAAAAAGTCAAGAGAATTGGCTAGTTTCTGATGATTTTTTTTGTATTTTCACGAAATTATAATGAAAAATGGTCTTCTTTTTGTAGAAAAGTCATACCTTACTGTGGTGTGGTAATCTAGTCGGTATTAGACTATCTGTGGAGATGGCTGGCAATACTTCGGGGTCAAAAATGTGTCAGACTACAAGATAAAGTGGGCTAGAAGACAATTTTGTTATCTAAAAGTAATGGGATCGAACTACAGGCCACAGCGAGATGGGCTCATTGTAGGATAGTCAGCTACCGTACTCCTTCCCTCACTCGAACCCCTGTTTTTTCTTTCCAAGACCAATTTGGGTTTTGAAATGCATTGTGTCTCCATTGCGGCAGTTCATTGTCAACTGATTTGCTCCCCCGGGGCATTTGATTTATTTTGATTGCGTGACTCAGAAAATGCGGGTGAACTATAGGTTTCGAGGACCAATCTCTTACCAGTTGGTTTAGTAGGAAACCGAACCGCTTGGGTACTCAAACGGGTACGAAACGTTACGTAGTCGACCAACTTCAGTATTAGTTAATAAGTTAATGGAATTGGTTCGGCTCCGAATTTGGGTCGGTTCTGGAAGAAAACACATGGTTCGGGAAAAATCGGTTCGATTTTGATTGCGTGACTCAGAAAAGTCGGATGAACTAGGTTTTGACCGTTCATTTAGAACATTGAGGCTGATTCTATAGGTAACCGAATTTTTAGGTTACCTAACCGTTTTTGTACGTAACCGCTATTCTCAGGTAATCTGGTAATAAAAGTTCGAAAAAGAGTGGAAATTTCACGTACGTGATCAGAATGTGTGATGAGAAGTTTAGGCAAAGTTAGGGAGAAGTAGATAGTGTGTCGGTTTCAATAGAACACGTAAGAAGAGTTGAAAGTGATATTCTACGCTGGAATGGATTGATAACATTAAACGTGGAATATTGGGTAAAATTGTGATTACTAGTAAATGTTCTTGTTTTTCATGTGTTTTGCATAGTTTGATTGACATTGAGTTCAGTGTCAAATTAACCTCAAGAATTTTCGACTACAGAAAACTGAATGCGTACCATCTTAAAGGAGACCGGAGAACAACATGGTTTCTCGTTAAGCTGCTGTATCCTACTTTGGATTGGACGCGTCGCGTGTCGCGCGGCATTGTCATGTGAATGTCACGTGGACTGATCAAACTAATATACAAGTTATTTGTGCTCTCTGATATCAATACAGTTAAAAGCAGCCCGAAATGAAACCTTGGAACAAGTTGTGTTCCGGTCTCCTTTAACATGTTTTCCGTCGAAACAGTACAATAGGACACGTGGATACGTTTTGTTTGACGTCTTGGAAAAGCTAATTTCTTCTCACTTTCTCAGCTGATCGGTTGGTACCAGCTGAAATTCTATTCTCCGGTGTGCTTTTAGTTTTAACTGAGATTGAAGTATAGTTCCCACCAATCCTACTGAGACTCCTACAGTAACCTTACAAACTTCCCGAACGCGCTTGTGAAGCTGAAACTTTAGTTGATCAAATATCCTCTCGTTTAATCATTGTACCCGAGAACGAGAATGAGGTGCCGAAATCCTGAAGCTTTCCGATCATGAGTGAGTGAGAAAAACTGTTTGGTAGTTTCGAAATCCTACTGTAGAAGTCTCAGTTGGAATGAAAAAGACAATAGTTTGGAGCGGGTTACTATGAATTTATACACATCTCTGGGCTCTACCGAATGTTTTTGTTTGTTTTTTAGGACCCTAAACTCATGGTTTACCCAGTTTTCATTTAAAGTCCTTAGCTTTTGAACCCTGGTTGGCGAACTCTTATTTTTACACGCTGCTAAAAACCGCTGCCTACTTTTCCATTTACAGGTGAATGTCTGTGTCTCGTACTCTCTCGTCTACAGTATCCAATGTCCTGCGCATCACAAGTCGTCAACAGCATTTTTTGGCGAATGTTCCGTTGAAGAAGAGAGGTGTGGAGGGAACGCTGTCGGTTGATAAAATCGAAGGAAAGGTCAGGGGTCATTTCACTTTCTCTCTCTTTGTCTCTCTCCATCCATTACTCTCTTCTCTCTCTCTCTCTCTCTCTCTTTCTCTCTCTCTCTCTCACACACACACACACACACACACACACACACACACACACACACACACACACACACACACACACACACACACACACACACACACACACACACACACACACACACACACACGCACTCTCCATCTATCTCTACTCTCTCTCCTTGTCTCTTTCTTTCCGGCCTTCTATATCTTTTCCCAAATTTTCCATTCCATGCCCCCCCCCCCCTCTCTCTCTTTCTCTCTCTCTCTCTCTCTCTCTCTCTCTCTCTCTCTCTTTCACCCCCTCTATTCCTTCTGCCAACCCCTCTGTCATCCCAAACATAACAGTCGTTTTGTTAATGTGAATCCCAATCAAATGCGCCTAATTACTCTATGCAATTAATGCTCCAATCCGGTCATTGGATAACTGTTCTTTAGCTGGGTCATACCCATGTTTCCGGAGTTTTCACTAGCAAAAACAGGAAGATGAAAAGCATTTTTATTCGTTTTTTGATACAATGAAGTTAACTTAAATTAGATAGGGAATAATGATGAATGGTGCAGCTTTTTGTACTGAAAGTGAGTTAACAACTGCGACTAAGTCAACAAATTGGTTTTCTTTATATTCACCATTTTAGAGAATAGAAAAAGTAGTCGGGGGATAAACTATACGTTTTGGATAAAAAACAGGGAAAATCAGGAAAATGAAAGACTTTTTATTGGTTGTAAGCAAATGGGGAAAATTGAAGTATCGCCGCGTTTGCGAAATCACCCGAAACTCCTCTTTTAGGGCCTAATAGTCCCTTGACTTTTCACCTGAGGGGGGGGGGGGGGTCAGAAATCAACTTCGACATTGACTATTCACCCCCCACCTGGGTCGGCGGGGGGTAGAACTTCATTGGTGGGGGGTAGAACTTCAACGAGTGGGGGGGCTGAACTTCAATACCGGAAATGTTTACTTTTTACCCCCCACCCTCAAACTTTTGTATTGCAGGTGATAAATTAAGTTCTCACCCCACGGTAGGGGGGTCAAACTACAATTCCCCAAACGCAATACAATTTTAGAAAGGTGGGGGTGAAAAGTCAATGTTTCCAGCCATACCCTAAATGCTCAGCGTTTTGAGAAACCCCCCTCCCCCCGCCCTGTTTTTGGTCCGAAGATTTGGGCAACCCCCCCCCCCCTCAAAAATTGTCTGATTTAGCGATTTTTTGAATTAAGGGCAAAACCCCCTTATAATGGCTGAGGGGGAGGGCAAAACCCCCCTGTTTGAAAAAGTCACAACTCTGAGGCATTTATGGTATGTTCCCAGCAACTGAATCAAACTACAATAGAGTGAGATAGGGCATATTACACCGTATACGCCTGCCGTGGAAAAAGTGAATTCCATTTGTTTTCAGCAGCTGCTGCTCTATTTCTCGGCCGGTTGGTGTCGTTCCTGCAAGATGCTCACGCCGAAGCTCAAGGTAACTTTCGACTGGAATTTGAATATTCTTCTCGAAGGTGGTTTCTCAAATGAGATAAGCGATAACTTGAAGAAACACGAATGCAATACTAGAATCTTTAGATTTGCTAAAATTTCACATTACTTTGTTTTGTATGGACAGTCAACTATTAGCCGATGTTTTCGTCAATGCTGAATGGAAAGATGGAAAACCATCTGTATTTTGCTCAATGAAGTTTTGCATCTTTTCTTAACTAAGTATAACTATGGCTTTCAGAAATATTGAAAGAAGCTTACTTAACTTTCCATAGTCCAACTCTTGCATGCGGTTGGTTTGAGTCCCACCCGAAAAGTCTATTTTATTGATTCCACAAGTTCCGCGAGCTATTTGTGCTATGAGTGGTATACTTTGGTTATGTACCAGCTTAGTCGAGTGGATAGCGTTCCGGATTCTAGTGTTCATCTGCTAGGTTCGAGTCCGGTCCGAGGCATGTATTTTTGCAGAAATTCCACGAGGGCCTGGCCGATCCGTCTCAGCTGGAAGTCATTTGGGTGTCCCGGGACAAAGAGGAAAATCACCAATTGGAATACTACGAAAAGGCTATGCCCGACTGGGCCTTTGTCCCCTATGGAGACGAGAATATCAAGTGGGTTATAATAGTCGTAGTTTGGTCGTCGTTGTAGTCCACCAACTCGACCCCGAAAGCGATGCGATCAAACTACAAATAAGTGACGAGAATTTCAAGTGGGTTCAGAATATGTGGATTAGGAACCGTGAACGTCTGAGACTGTCTGCGTCTCGTTGACCTCCATGCTCTCTCGGTTTTGTACATGTATTAGGCGTCTTTTTTTTTTTAAATATTCTTCAACCCAAAAACTCGGCTTTTTGTTACCGACAACCGTGTTGCTACCAGCCGAGTGTACATTTGTTATTAGACAGTTACATTCTGAGAGCTAGCAGTTTGATTTTCCAATTCGAAAAATCACAACCTTTGTATTGTCAAATGTACACTTTGTTCTAGAACGAAAAAAAACAAATTTCACAATTTTAAAAATGACTGCGTCTTATATGATTTTTTTTTGGAAATATATTTGACTGTATTCAGGAATCTGCTGGAGAAGTTTGATGTGAAGACGATTCCCGCCCTGAAATTGGTCAATGAAAAGGGAGAAGTCTTGTCTGAGAGGGCGCGGGCCGATGTCGAGGTATGTTGTCATATTCACAAAATAACGAATATAAATTTTGAAAAATTAAAAAAAAAAGTTATTTTTTTTTGCAATTTCAAAGTTTTGTAGGTTGAACCCCGTCGGGTTGAATCTTGCTGCGAATGGGTTTTTCCATTGAAATTGGAGTTATAGTTCTCGCCGCTCCCACTGAGACCTCGGCAGCGTGACAATAAAACGTTGATTGAGTATATTTCATGAAAGAAGAGAATTAATAAAAAAAAGTTCTCACCCATGTATTTGAATAGGGTTTTACTGCCGCTCAGCAGCAAAACTTTGAGTGTTTTGGAAAGCGTTAACCTATTAAAAAACCTGCTTGGCGTTTTGTTGCCACGTTGCCGAGGTCCCAGTGGGAATGATTGAAGCTATAAATGTTAGTAATTTTGGACTTAATATGCCTCTTCCTCTTTGACGTTTAGCACGAACATTCATCAAACACCGTTCATGACTTTTGCGGTTACTGCGATGTGTAGTTGTTTGTGTTGTTACGGCGTTTCCTTGTCTTTTACTAGTGTTTTTACAGGGTTGCGTGAAAGACAAATCGGACCCGATGAATTGCCTCGAGTCTTGGAAAGAATTGTAAATTCGACTTGTAAATAGAGTAGACAATTATGTTTATATATTTATTGATTTCTGTCAATAAAAACTGAGATGGAAATATTTGGCTCTTTTTCTTTACACAATCACACTTGGCACCGAAATACTTGAAAAAAGCTGCTAAAGAGTTACATAAAAATACCTATGACAATGTAATACAACATTATTCACCCTATTCAAAAGCGAGGTATACAAATACAGAAAATGAGCACTACATTGAGACAAAATAATGTATTATCGATTGTAAATACTGATCACAAAATAAATTGGCAAAGGCAACTGTATTGAGAGGCTGAGAAAAATTGTCTCAAAATCAGCCGCGCGATTTGTGCAGAAATACCGGTGTCATTTGGGATTCAGTAGTAGTTTCGAGTCTATTATTATTATCAATCTTAATGAAAAATAGTAAAATTAAGTTTTTCTATCTTGTTGAGTTGAACCCAAAAAATACTACTGAAATACTAACCCGTAACGCAAGAAACTGCAGTGCTTTTAAAGAAGGACGATTACGTGGACCAATCCCGTGTCAACGGTCCTTTAAACTGCAATTGAAAAATATATTGCAGTTTATTGGACTGAAGCGTTGCGATTGGACCACAGAATCGTCCTTCTTTAAGTCGAGAGAATACGTGGTAATTCTGAATTACTAGCACTGCAATACTAATAGTAGATGGTCACGTAAAACGTAAACTAACGGTGAATTCTATATCTAACCGGGTTTTCAGGTAACCTAACCCTTTTTTGGTAACCTATTTTTCAGGTTACCTCAGTAGGTAACCGGTTGGTAACCTAAACTGAAAAACCGGTTACCTGTTTTTCTAACGCAAAACGTGGTTTTTACCGTTAGTTTGAACGGTAACCGGATTTTAGTTTCAGGTAACTTCTAGGTTACCTACGAAGGTAATCGAAAAAGAGGTTACCACAAAAGGGTTAGGTTACGTAAACGTGCAAAATTTTTCCCGTGAATACTACTTGGTATCAACTTGCTAAACATTTATCAGCAGTTGGATAGTAACTCGGTAGCAATTTGCTGAACTGACTATACTTTCAAACTGTTCAAGGTGACATAACATAGGAGAAGGTCGCTAAGTACTGCTCCAGTACGAGTACTGCGTCAGGACGTCCCATGACCCTCAATGACTGTAGGAGGTCGTGCTTCGCGCGAATAGAACCCCTCTCCGCCGCCTCCCAAAGAGAGAGCAGCAGCACCGTTGGGGAGCAGCCAGGCCGGGTGCCGAAGTACTGAAAATGAGGGTTAAGTAAAGGTTTAAAAAAACTGAAATGTTCATAAATGCAGGTTGCAAACGCCGATTTCTTCCCTATTTTTGTCGTTTTCGGTGCAATTATAACGGTTCACGTGAAAATACTCTGTTTACGTGACATACTGGAAATTAAGGATTATTACTAGTAGGAAACGTTTACGTGAAATAGAGGGATTATCTAATAGTAATTAAAAATAGGGCCTGTTGGATAAAGTTTTTCTCCTCCAAAAAACAACTCGGTCAAAACAGTTTTCTCATGTAGTTTAGATTCCCTTGAAACATTTTTACTCTCATAAGAAGCTACTGCACATAAGAGAAATTCTAGTAGAAGAGAAAAAATCAGTACATGCATCTCATTCTTTGCTACCCCACGTTTTTGATGCGTATCGATTAATCTCACCTGAATGTATCGATCGTATCTGAGTTTGCGTGCGAGTCCCCTCCAATCTCGTTCTGCCTCAGTGGGAGGGTCGAGTAGAACCGCGAGTTCTTCCTTCACATCTGCCGGCAGATGGAAGTCGGCCGTAACCACTTTATCATCTTCTTCGCACGGCGGACGGTCGTACTGCAAATGTTTATATTTATAAAATAACCATTTCACAGTACAAGATTTGTATTGGACGTGAAAACAGTAACCTAGGCTGGACTTTTCCGGAATTTTTCATGTAGAACAAGTTGCTTTACATTGTTTACAACCGAAATTAGCTTAATGCAAGGTACAGAACACAAATCTGCAACAACGAAGTGCATTTTTAACGTTTCTACACTTGTCACGTGACCGAATCCTCCAAAATGACCCACAATGCTGTTCTCGAATCGAACTTGTAGCAGATGTCTCTCGCTCGAGTTCGTTTTCTGGTAGACGACCAATCGAGCCGCGAATTCCTCGATCGATCGACGATTATCGATTGAATCGATTGGTATCGAGCAGTGGAGACCGTTTTGGGAACACCATTGGTGGTGCGAGTCGGGGATCTCCTGAAATAGTATAATTGTTATTATTTTCATTAATTTTTATGACTTTTGAACACGCCAAACTTAAAGTTATGTCAACTGTTCCTGTGAAGTTCCTTAAAGTTCCTGTGAAAAAATGGGGGTTGGTTGGATGCTTAGAGAAATTATTTGTAGAAAATTTCAGCTACATTCGTTTTCATATTGCAAAAGATGTATAATATCGCTGATTTTTCTGTACATTCAATAAACTATTTTGATGTAGAACTAATAGTCACGTGAAACATTATATATAAAGTTTGTAAACACTTCAACCCCCCCCCCCCCTAAATTTCTCCCGGATTGGATAATTGAGACAGAGTGCGCATTATGATTTCGATCAGAGCCAGTCTAATTGACAGCCGGCGAGTAATTCGAAATTTCGTTAATCTCTCGAATAATCTCGTTTTCTGACTTGATATACTCAACTATAGAGCGATGTTAGACGCAATTGGACAATTTACTAGTGTAAATACCGGTTACCACTCTAATGAACTACTTGGATAGTGTCCTTTGAACATTCGAAAAACGTTGTTTATTGGGGTTTTCAGTCAAAAACACGGCAAATAAATATAACCGAAAATGTAAAAATTATCCCAACGCAACACTTTATACTTTTAAGAGAATAGAATAACGGAAACTTTTGCATGCATCGGAACGTCACACTCTCCCAATAACCACTTTAACCATTTTACTTTAACCATTCAACTTTAACAACAGTAAACCATTTTACACCACTTGTTTTTCTCTTTCGCCGATGAGCAAATGCCACATTGTTTTAATGTATAGAAATAAGTACATCAATAAACACACATAGTCCAAAATGTTAAAGTACCTATTTAGTCATAATAAATGGTTTGCCTGCGCGACCCAAGTAGTTTGCCTATTGCAAACCTTAATCACCTAGACATTTCGAACATTTAACAATTCGGGCATTCACTTACCACCAGTGCCGGTCCGCGCAGTTGGAATCCGTCAGATATATCTTCGACGCAGAAGCAGAGTGAACCCTTTTCGTTCAGCATGAAGTGCTCCGATTCGGCCAGAAGTCTGCAAATGAGAAGATTAATGTCGATTGATCAATAGAAAAACTATTAGTGAACTCATACCATATAAAAACTGTTTATGGACCCAATAAAGATCGAACGAAAAACACAGTTGAAGGCAAACGATTTGAAGGGTAAACTTTTTCTCAGAGCATTGTATTTGCAAAGTATAAAAATTTTCATGTTTTCTTCTCTCGTTTTCTTTCATCTCTAGTCGACAACACAGAAACTGAATTCGGTGATGTTATTATAAATACAGTACAAGTTAAATATAATTGTTTTGTGGTATTGATTTTTTGTGTGAATACTTACCTTCCATTTTCTTCCTGCCTCGTCACTGATTCCATGGCGGCTCCCGTCTCAGGCACACAGTAGATGCGCATTTCGAACGAACCTGAATTTGAAAAAATCAATAAAGTTTTATACTCATTATCAAACTTATATGTTATTGCTACTTAGTTGTGTGTAAGAAAAACCCTTTTCTTTAACTGATTTGACGTTTTTTTCTCCTTTTCAAATTCATATTCGAGTTTTGTTTCGGTCATTCAGGATGATTTGAGTACAATTTCACACCCATGATGATCATTCATTACGCAAATGAGAGCGTGAAAAATATGTGAAAATAGGAATGAAAGAGTAAGAAGGAATCAGAAGTTGAGATACAACGATGGAGAATACAGTCACAGAATGAAATATGAACACAATGCCGTAACGTATTTTGTGGGATGATCATGAAACAATTACAACTTCCAAGACATATTTATTCTGGGCATTTTATTATGCTCTGTACGTAATCTGATTCTGATGCGTTTTGGGCAAAGCATCCTTAGAGTAATGTTTTTCATATGTTCAACGTCTGAAGTGGCACTGATCTGTTGGTTCAACTAGAAGTTTGTAAGGAATACGGTTGAAGAGAACTTCCACGTGAATTCACCCGAACTTTTCACTAACCTTCTGGCCGGGTGGCCGGTCCGTAGGCGGCTATATGTACTCTTTTGCACGCGGAGACAGAGGAACGACGGGCTCGACCAACCAATATAAGTCTGGAAGGAGTACGGTAGGTGGGGGGGGGGGGGGAAGGAATGGTAGAGACTATAGCATTAGAAACTCTATTATACATGTTTGTTCCTGATCAGTTTTTTTCAAAGGAAACTGTAACGCGTAACGCTTTCTGTATTTCTGAAGACAGATGGTCCAAAACTAAGTTCTTTCTGGCCCTTTGTTCGATCTGGCCTATTCCTATCATTTTGTGAATTTGCAAAGACACAGCTAATCCATCAGGAGCCCGTCAATTGACTAGTATATCGACTATTTTGACCTACGTCGCTAATGATTCTCATCACATTCTGACAATCAGCATCGTTACGTATTCTCACGTTTCACGTTGCTAAAATTGCAACTATAAAGTTTTAGAATATATTTTTGACCTACCTGGCGAAAGATTCCGTCATCACGTGACACCATCCCAAGCCGTCCACACTCTTTCCACTCGGCTCCATGTAGACATGCATCGTCGTGTTCAGATTCTCTTCTCCCACGGTGACAGCCGGTTGCCAGCCGAATCCTAATATTAACACTAATAATAATGAAAATAATAATAAGAATAAAAATAATTATAACAATAATAATCATAATAGTTATAATTATAATTATAACAATAATTATTACTTGAATTCCATTATTAAGTCGCTGATGGGCTAGTCTGAGTCAAGAGCATGAGAAACAAGAAGGATGTACAGAAATGTTTCGAAAGTCTTTTCGGCCTTTTCGTGTGAAATATCGTTCGATAAAATTACAATCATTCCCATTTCTAATTCGACCGAAGGTTCAATCGATACCTATGTTTTCCACGCCAGTCAATCAGCGGAAAACTTACCTTCATCGGCATAGAGAGTGAACACCCAGTTGTCTCTGGGGAAAACAGAAGCGCAGTGACGGAACGACACTATGATTGGCTTCTGGAGAGGACGGACGTCGGATTCACACGTACCGAATACGACCACGGGCGAGAGGGCCGACTCGTGGGCTGAAAAAAGGAAATCTTTATAAATGTGACCAAATATCAATTGTAGTTCTATTTCCATACCCGCCATGTCATACGAATTCCACAGGAAAACAAAGCGATCAAACTACAAATAAACGTAAATTGTGATTTGTGGGCTGGCAAAAAAGTAGTGCTTCTATATGTAATTGAGTGGGCGAGTGGTTAGCGTTTGGTTGTCGCAAAATCTGCCGCCGGTTCGATTCTCTCTGCGAGCAGTGCTTTTTGCTGAGTGTGAAGTGCAATTGTAACAGAACATTTTCGCTCTGCAAGTACGCTGTTTTGTGATAAAAAAGTGAATAGCTTGCAGCTTGCTGTCAAACTTTTCCTTTCCCATCACGTAGGTTGCATGAAGGCCAGTAAGTGAGAAAAACTCACTATTAAGAAGTTCATAATTAATTTAATTAGGTAAGATATTGTTTATAAAACTAAAACTCACGTTTCAACACGGGTCGATCGGCCACCTGATCCGATACGGCCAAATAGACCATTCGCTCGTGGTCGACCGCGTTTTCCGGAATCAGAAGACTCGCACCGGATTTACGCAGCTGGAAATAAAATACTTCCTCAGTGAAACTTTTTGAAATTCACCTCAGTAAAACCAATGACATAGCATGACGTTATAGGGTAGCACTGACGTTTTGTGTATAGTGAGTGCCAAATGTATAATCTTCTGGCTCTCGCCGGAATCGAACCTGCGAGCAAAAGATTCGTAGCATGGGTGCTAACCACTGCACATAACGGGTAAGCTTTGGAATCGAAGACAAGTGTGCGTACACAGCGAAAAGTGAGATATACAGTACCCTCCCCCTTTTCGTTGACGACGACGACTATACTATACGTCTCTCAACCACCAGAATGTTGGCACAATCGAAATGTGCAAGCACAAAACCGTCTACAGTATTCTTCTCGCATTGTCCAGACAGCGACTATATCTGTGAGTCCGTCCTTCGCTTCAGCTCTAACCCCTTAAACAACCTTATAAACTCTACCTGTAATCTAGCCCCGGCATAATCACATTGAGCCGCTAGCACTGCTTAGGAAGATTCCAAGCCCCCAATTTTACATTGACTACCTATTTTGAAACTACACAGCAAAAAGTCTATCTACCGTAACCTCTCCCATTTCGCCGGAAAGTGACTATACCTGCAGTCTAGCCCCGGCATAATCGACTTGAGCCGCCAAAACCGCTTGGGAAGATTCCAATCCCCCCACGGTCTTCTGTTCCATGTAGTCGTATAGCGTGGCGTAGTTGTCATCTGGTTCGTCGTCAGAACAATTCGAAGACGTTCGAACGACGGTATTCTTGCCTCCAGAAGAGGAGTTCGAAGATGAACACTCGGTGATCAGGGCGGCGCGGGAACCCACTGAAAGAGCATGATGTCATGACGAAGTTTTTGTGAGATTTAAATATAGTTCGATTCATATAATTCTTCAATTTTCTTATTTAATGCGGGAAAGGAGTTCGCCCCGTGATTTGTTTCTGTTTAAATCTCTACGTATACGTCTATTGTTCTAGAAAAGCTCTTCCAATTTCGGAGCACAAGCCTGGGCTATTATCACCCGCAGCTAGTGCCGGTAAACTTCGAGGTTACCGAAATGGTCACTAATGCGTTGATAGTTGATAGACTGCTAGACACGTTAAAAATGCGAGACAGAGACAAGTTTGAAAAATGCATTGATCTGTTATTGGCCGAGTAACCGCTATACCCGCTCTTAGCTGATCTGAGAGTGTGCAGGTCAGAGAGACGCAGACTGTCTCAACCTGTCTGCGTCTCTCTGACCTGCACTCTCTTGGCTAAAAAGCTGAAAACCAACCGTTCCGGTTATTGGCCGAGTACCCGCTATACCCACTCTTGGCTGATCTGAGAGTGAAGGAGGGGTGGAGGGGGGAGGGGGAACAGGTACTGGCTAGTGTGAAGAACTGTGAGCCCAGAGCCGCTATCTGAAATAAACGAAATGCTTCAAATAATAAAATTCGCATCCAACTTCGACTGCACACTTTTATTCTTCAATTCTCCATTTCGATGTATATACCGCGTCTAGAAAAAACGTAAACGTTCGTTTGAAGAGAATACAACGAAAAGGAAAAGTTTGAAGTCACAAATTTGGTGGAAGAGTTTCCCATCGAGAGATCATGGGTATCGAGCGACGCAGAGAAATAGAGAAACCGCCCACCTTTTGAGGGAGAGGAAGAAAGAGAGGAGGAAGGAGAATTGAAAACAAGAGAAAGAGAGAGAGAGAGAAAGAGAGAGAGAAATGAAGAAAGAGAGAGAAAGAGAGAGACATAGAGAAACCGCCCACCTTTTGAGGGAGAGGAAGAAAGAGGGGGGGGGGGAAGGAGAATTGAAATCAAGAGAAAGAGAGAGAGAGAGAAAGAGAGAGAGAAATGAAGAAAGAGAGAGAAAGAGAGAGAAATAGAGAAACCGCCCACCTTTTGAGGATCATCGTCCAGTAGAGCCGTCTTTTGATCGAGAAGTACGCGACGTACGTGAGCTGGAAAATCGATAATGAAAAATATTTATACATTTTTTTTATTTTTTTCATTTTGTAAATCAAATTTCCCCAAAACAAGAATCCGCAGAGAAAACTCTGTTCTAGTACAACTCTTATTCAGCGGTTTTTTCAGAGGCTGTTTAATGATTCAGACAATTCAATTCAGTTCCCCATAGTTAACCTTGCTAACAACTTTTAAACTATCTCACGTATTCCAACTATACCACCCAAAAGTTCTAGTGATTCAAACATTTATTTCTAATAACTGAATCAGATTCATAGTTCCGAAACCCCTTTGGTAGATGAGTTGTCTGACTTGACATCTTCGTCTAATAAATTGTTTCCCTTTGGGGCCGATTTGTCATGTGAAGTGTCGCGGTTGCGGAGATTCATTTCAAAGATTAGGACATTATACAACCATTGGGTGGACACTATTTCACAATAGAAATGGAGGTCAAATATTGGACAGAAAAGACAAATATTTCACAAAACTCTCTGAGTATTTGCACTACTTAGAGCTTTTGAAATCGAAGTGGGGTAGTTTTTTTTAGTTTGGTGACCGTTGCTGTTATGTCGAAACTCAAAACTATGGGCTATGGCTGTGTCGATATCAAACTACAAATCAGATTTGGTCACTCTCTTTACAAAATTATGTAAAAGACAAAAAGTGAGGTAAACTGACCTCCGGACTCGGCGTAATAGATGCTGTTCGCGTTCGCTTTTTTGCCCTTGTTTCTCCTGAAAATTTCCAAAAAGTTATTTAATTACATTAAATTCCAAACAATTCTTGAAAATCAATTCGAAACTCTTTTAATCTTCAATTCAATACAATCTTGAGAATGTGCACACATATTAGAACAAATGAATGAATGCATCTTGAAATCTTCAACTACCCTAACTGTCCTAACTACCCTAACCACACTAGATCCTTAATCACCATAACTACCCTAATTCCTTAACCACCCTACCTGCAGAGCAGAGCAGAGCAAAGTCCTATAATGATGAATAGAAGTACGGCGACACAGGCGAATCCCCCGTAGAGGGCCGCGTCCGTAGAGAGGGAGGAGGCGGAAACCGGCTGGCAGTAACTGGAATGGGCTCGTTGTTTGTAGTTTAGACTATGGTTTATGAAAAGATGAGGATCAAAGCTGGCAATAACTGGAGTGGAAGAGGGTTGTAGTTTATTACAGCAACTTGGTTGGGTTGTGATGTAGTTAACTAGGGAGGGGGAACCGGCTGGCAGTAACTGAAATAGGGTGTAGTTTGTAGTATACTGTTAAATGGGACAGAGTGCAGTTTGTACGTTTCACACGTTTCACACGTTTCACATGCAAATTTACTGTAAGTTCGAACCAGTGTAAAAATAAGAATTTTGCAAAGAAACTAGTTAGGAAGTAGCTTGAACATTTGAGGAGTTCGTATGATCTTGCTCTTTCACCTCCGAACTTCATACTGTTGGTTGAACTGAAAATATATTGGAACTACCGTATATTATAACACAAAAATGACCTACCCCTGATT
Source organism: Litoditis marina (assembly GCA_964036275.1). Lineage (NCBI taxonomy): Eukaryota > Metazoa > Nematoda > Chromadorea > Rhabditida > Rhabditidae > Litoditis > Litoditis marina. Next base: position 14,995,339 of record OZ038433.1, read on the forward strand.
GCAGGGCGCGGTGTCGAGGTCCCTTCCCCTGCAGGGGGATCCGCCGTTTAAAGGCGGGGGAAGGGTGCAGGTGCGGGTCCTGAAGCGATGGCAACTGGGGCTACACGCGGACCACTCCGTCCAGTTGGACCAACGACCGTCCACGCGACACGGAATGTCGCAGGCGCGGTACTCCTGGAAAAGCAGATTCAAGTTCAAAAATGTTAAAAAAGGAATTATGTGGACCAATCTCGTGTCAACGGTCCTTTAAACTGCAATTGGAAAATGTATTGCAGTTTAAAGGACTGAAGCGTTGCGATTGGATCACATAATCGTTCTTCTTCAAGACCATAAAACAAGCTTGATGAAATTTGTATATTATACAAAAACAGAGACCATATTTTCTTTTTCTCCAGAGAGAACTTTTTTTACAAGTCGAAAAAAACGACACATAATGTCGCAGGCACGATACTCCTAGAAAAAAATGGTTAGGAAAAAGACAAAAGAAAGTTTAAAGAAAGTGGTACATATATTTTATTATGCTCAAAAAAACACTTTTTGCGATTGTGAGGCAAACCAAAAGAATAAACGGCACGGTTTTCCTAGAAAAATGGATGAAACTATTCGAGAACAGTTTTGAAAATGTACCATAAGCAAACGTTCATTGTTAAGAGCAAAAAACTCATTTTATTGTCCAAAAACCCAGAAGCAGTAAAAGAGAAGCTGGTAGTGTTATATAAATTTTTTGATGTAATTTTAGTGTTTGTAACTGAATTCACGAACTGACCTCATCCTCGCCGATACAGTATGACCCGCCATTCAGCGGGGGCGGGTTGTTACACGTACGTCTACGGCGGAGTTTTGGAAGAACGTCCTGGAAAATATGAGAATTTTCGACTATTTTGAAAACTCATCAACATATAGTTCAAATCATTCCTACTGAGACCTCGGCAAAGTGCCAACAGATTTTCGACGTTGCTTCGCACTATTTTGATGTTTTCCAAAACACTAAAAGTTTTTATGAATGGCAGTTAACCTTTGTTCCAGTACGTGGGTTAATTTGTTTTTGACGAAACCTGTTATTTCTATGAATTTTGTTTGTTCGAAGTTTCATTGGCACCCTGCCAAAGTCTCAGTGAGATCGGCGAGAACTATACCGAAACCCGATTCTTGTCGTTTCAATCGGGTTCAAGATGATTACATTTAATTTGAATCGATAAATACAATATTCTGTAAAACTGATGAGATGTTGTGGAGTTCATGTGAGAATGGAAACGACTATAGCTTAATTATATGCTTGCTATAACAGAGAAGTGGTATCGCTTTCACGTAAGAGTGATACTAACTAAAGTGATACTAACTGAACCAACATGAGATGGTGCCGCTTCCAGCTGAAGTCGCAGCAGATCGCAATTCGTCTGACAGCCGCCGGACCACTGGGACCATTGGGACCAGTCACCGTTCACTGAAATCACGGAAAATAACGAGACGTTCAACTTTTCTGGGATTTTGAAGCCGATACGGAAATCGCACAAAATAAAGACATTTTCAAAAATGATTTGGGTTTCGGATCAAATTATTTTTGTTTCATCATGATATTTTCTGATTCTCTGCTGCAAACTTCTCATAATACGTTGTAACAAGTTTTCGAAAACTTTTCGTTGTACAAAATTTCTCGTCCCCTTTTACTAAAACCACTTCTTCCCGTTAGAAACTGCTACTTTCATACGAATCGGGCGATTGTAAAAAGCGATGTGAATAGTTTTCGTATCATTCCAATGTTCGTATCGCATATATCTGTGTTTGATGATGATCGTAATGTGTTTTGATATGATACTCAGGCAATAAATTATAAATACTACGCAATCAAATAATATGCGCTGTTTATCAGAAAAGCTACCATGTAAAGTGAAAGGATTGCGCAATTGAGAACCAGGTTATAAAACCGCGAAGCTTAGATAACAAATATTATAATACTCATCACTTATTAATCTATTCTATCACGCAAAACGCATTTTTAGCATTTGTTCAGTTTACAAAGTTGAACCAAAGTATAATGGAGTAGGTCATACTCAGAACTATTAGTGCTCTCCAAAACTTTATATACTAGAAGTAAATTGAATAGTCACGTAAAGTTAGCATTCTAAAGAGGAATCGTGCACTTTGTCATTGCACGTTTCTCAGTTCTGCTGTGTTTAACGTGTTTCACGTGACTGGGCAGTTGACTAGCAGTATACTCCGATTTCCTTCATGTATTATCACCCCCCCCCCCCTTGTTTCCCTAAAATAGCAGTAGTTGTGCAGTAATATAGTGTCCCATTAGTGACTTCTGGTGAGTAACAGTCGTGGTTTTTGCGTCACAAAAGAAATGAAATGAGGCCGCCAGGAAGTGAGAAGGGGGCTACCTTTGAGGGTTATGTAATCAACAGAAGGAGGGAGAGGGAGAGGGGAGAGAGAGAGGGAAGGGAGAGAAAGAGGGGAGAAAAGGAGAGGAGGAAGAGGAAGAGAAGGAGAGAGAGAGAGGATTGCGAAGGTTATACAATTCTCTGTAATTGTCCCCACTCAACTCAGTCCAGGAAACAAATGTTTTGGGCTCATTTGATCTTCCCTGGAGACGCCGAATCCATTAACACAGTGTAAAATAGTGTCACAGTACTTTTTGCGCTCGAAAAAGGGTGCACTTTGCAGCTTAATGAGGTAACTCGGAGGTAGTTTGGGAGGTGGAACCAGGTTGTACTACTTACCAGAGAGAGAGAGAGAGAAAGAGAGAGAAAATAGGTGAGAAAGGGAGAGAGAGAGGGAAAGAGAGAGGGAAAGAGAGAGAGGGAAAGAGAGAGGGAAAGAGAGAGAAAGAGAGTTGTAGATGTCATCCATGTTACCCCCTATCCCCCCATGTTATCTTAAGTTGACCTCTCGACCACCCGGCGCCCTTAATAGAGTGTTAATCCTTCGTGTGTGGTCTCTGTTCCGCTCTCCTTTAAAGGACTAATCCAGGCATATCCGTTTTCAAAGGATGACATGGATACCGTACTCCACGAGTGTCGAGTACAGTATCATATATCAAAAAGCTCGACGTTTCGCGAAAAAAACATAGTTAACTGAAGATTTGAGTTCACAAAAAACTTAAGCGTTTTATTATACATTATCTCACACGGTACTATATATATATATATATATATATTTATTGTTGTACTACCACAACAGTTATATTACAACTAATCCAGAAAAAGCCACTTCCATAGTGTAGTGGCTAACGGCGAATCATGGTGCGATACAAGCGCTGGTTCAGTTCCGCTCAGGAGCGGTCCTTTTGTAAAATTACCCCCCCCCTTAACTATACGATATGATCCCTTTAGATTGTTTGCCCGTAATACACCCTGTTTACGTGTACTTTCACGTGTTCTAGTGGCTATTGCGTGAATTGAGAGTACAATCCTCTACATTACTAATGACCCGTACTTTACCCGCGGCAAGGGCACTTGAAAAGCGCGCCACTGCCAAAATATTTGGACCACCTGCATGCAAGTCAAACATGATATGTGGTAAACGATACTCGATCGAGAGAGAGAGAGAGAGAGAGAGAGAGAGAGAGAGAGAAAGTGAGAGAGATAAAGAGAGAGAGAGGTAGAAGCATAGAGAGAGTGTGTGAGAGAGAGAGAGATAGAGAGAAAGAAAGAGAAAGATCCCCTTGCTACCTAAATTCAACCCATTTCTCTACGTCTCTCATTATTATGCATAGCTGTGCCCAAAATCTGACTAATTATGTGTTGTTTCGAGGAAACCGCCGTGAAAAATGGTCCGTCGCCAATCTGTTTTTGCCTTTTTCTCTCTGGCGCCGACCACCCATGGAGAAAAGTACTAAACATTCTGTTGAGAAAGGTAGAAATTAATATTGAATTTGACCCAACTGATTGAAACCCGTGTAAAACACTTCCAAACTGAGACATTTTAAAACAAAACAAAAGTTCTCTAATGATTCTTTTGGTTTTGTGGGAATCGTATTATCTCTTTATCTCGTTGACTTCCTCTCAAGACATTTCTCAATCACGTCAAAACTTACCGAAATACTCAATATCACTGCCTACTAATTCATGAAAAGAGCGACACAGCGCAAAAGATACCCACCGTATACATTGAGTGTAACGGCGACTATTTCAAACTAACACGAACGTTTTCTAATGATTTTTGACATTTCAATGGGAATGTTTCTTGTTATAACTTTTGAAGGTCATCAAACACAGAAAAAACAATACCCGCCATATACATTGGTTGTGACTTAGATTACTCAATTGCCACAAAAAAAACCTTGAGACACATCAAAAACAATACCTACCGTAATACTCAATATTACTATCTACTAATTCATGAGAAGAGCGACACAGCGCAAAAGATACCCACCGTATACATTGAGTGTGACCGTGTCGGTGGCTCTGCGGTTGGCAATGTTGGTGGCGACACACGTATAGTTTCCGGAGTCGCTCAGCCGGGTGGCAGAGATAATAAGGCTTCCGTCGTTTCCGTAGATCAAATTCGAGTCCATTGATCGTTCCAGCTCGAGCCCGTCCTTTTCCCACGTGATCTGTAAACAGCGGACATCGGTGCACGGGGTTTACAAATAATCTATATGAAGTTGTTAAAGGGGGACAGAATGGAAAGCTAGTTTAGGTACCCCGGGGTACCTAAACATAAAGTTGCGCGCCCCAAAACAGACGAAAACAAGTGAACCGTATGCAAATTAGGTTTGTTAGTTTGATCAAACAAAGGTATATACCAGTTTCTCTAAAGCAGCTCTTTCATAATAACTTTCCTTTCTGTCCCCCTTTAAGCTTGTCAGTAGTTGAAAAAAATCGAACTAAACAGTTTGCAAACACAAAGTGAAAGAAAGAAGATGTTTCGGATATACCTCAGCTGACCCTCTGACTTTTTATTACAAGTTGTGTTATTGAGTTCCAGCTTCGAAAAACAAGGTAAAACGTGAAATATGCTCTATCTCTTTATTTCGATTTCTCACTTTTCTAATACTAATACTTTTTAGTATTTCTGGTCTCTCTCTCCCTGTTTCTTGCAACTTTTCCACTATCTTTCCGTTCAATCTAATCTTATATAAACGCTCGTCTATCGCTATGCTAAATCAATTAATATTAATGGCAACTGTGATGGGACCTCGCGTGGACTGAAACGCTTGTTTCGGGTGACAAAGAGAGAGAGAGAGTCTCTCTCTGTCTCTCTCTCTCTCTCTAAGTTCCTCTCTGACTAGCTCCCGTTCTCCCCCCCCCCCCTCTCTCTCTCCCTCGTTCTCTCTATGCTCTATCTCTCGCTCTACCTCTCTCTCTCTTTCTCCTCTCTCTCTTCTCTCTCTCCTCTCTCTCTCTCCCCCTCCTCCCCCTCTCTCCCTCCCTCCCTCCCTTCTCTCTCTCTACCAACCGTGGCTCTCGGATCGCTCTCCGGTGAAATGCAGGGTAGTTGCACGGTGGTTCCCTCCGGTACCCTCTGACCCGTGGGAGATTGCACGAAATGCTTCCGCATGTCTGAAACGAACATATTATAATGGGATATAACACTTTTTCACGAGTTACCACGTGTTTCACGTGCGTAATCACGTGTCGATTTCGTACTAGTAAACGTGGATGTTCAAGGTACAACTAACTCGGTTAGAACCGCTGTATTTGTAGTTTGATCCGGCCCTTTTTCATGCAGATTAAACTACAACATTTTGATCCCCTATATTCCTAGTCATTTAAAGGTATACAGCGGACGGAGACGCGGCTCTTGGCTACCGTACTCCTTCCTGATTGGAGCGCGTTCTGGATTCGCAACGGAGCACTTGACAAATGTCAATGTGGGCTAATGAGAGGGAGAGAGGGAGAGAGAAAGAGAGAAAGAGAGGGGATTAGAGAGAGACGAACTCTCGTGAAATCAACTTATTTGACCGCGCATTAGGCCGAGCTGAGACAAACAATTGCGTAACAGGGGGGAGAGGAGACCGAATTCAGGGAGAGAGAGATAGAGAGAGAGGGAGAGAGAGAGAGAGAGAGAGAGAGAGAGAGAGAGAGAGAGAGAGAGAGAGAGAGAGAGAGAGAGAGAGAGAGAGAGAGAGAGAGAGAGAGAGAGAGAGAGAGAATGGGAGGGACAGAGAGAGTAAAGAGAGAGAAGGAAAGAGAGGTTAGCAAGAGATATAGACGGAAAGGAAAAAAATGGAGAGAGAAGGGAGAGAGAGAGTAATTGAGAGAAGAGATAGAGATAGAGATAGAGAAAGAAAGGAAGGGAGAGAGATGTTCCCTCTCTCTCTAAATTGCCGATCGCTAATCGCCGGACAGATTTGTTCTTTTCTACTTGCCGAAGGTGTAAAAATAAGGCAAACAGCTGACTGAGATCTGTCACATTTAGCGTCAGCCTTATGCATATATTATAGTATGTCTCAATTATGGAAAAACTGAAAACAGGTTCAGGAAATAAGTTTTCTATAGAAACGTAAAAGTAGCTCAACTCTCATGAAAAGGAAGTAAGAAAATACGCTGAGTCATTTAGCAAAATATGAGCAAACTTTTAGATGATGAGGTATTTGTATTTACACTTCTTTCAGTCCGTTTCTAAATCAGTTTTTTTGTGACCCCCTTAGACTTTAGAAATCCCGTTCGTTCCAACTTTTGGCGTCGAATTTCTCGAGAGTATGAAAATTTTCAAAAACTCGTCCAAGAATAACGGCAGATGTTCATATTACCAGAAGAAGGACGTGAAAAATACGCGCAGCTGCTGCCTACGAAAAAGGTGGTGGAATGAGGTGCGCGAGCGGGAATCGAACCGGCGAGCTCTGGCCGAGAGTCCGACTTCCTATCCACTTGGCCAGCGGAGGGTGCGAGTGGGAATCGAACCAGTTATCGTCATCTCCGAGTCCGACTCCTTCGCCACTTGGTCAGCCTGCCAGAGTACGTATGCTAGAACATACCGGCCTCTGCATCGCATCCTGCGTCTCCTTGTTTCGTGCACTATTTCGCTCGCATGCCGGAGAGAGGTGAGAGTAGAGAAATAGCGTACGTTTTAGGAGACGCAGATTGGGATGTTCCAGCATACGGCCTCAGATCAGTTGAAACCAGACCTGCTCTGGTGGTAATTCTATCTCTATTTACCGTCAGTTGACCATCTTTCGCGCCCCAATGCTAATTCCGGCGAGACACGACTAATTTGGGAGCGAAATACGAACATTTTGAACACAGAAAAACATCTGCCGGCGCGGTCAAGTCACATACTACATGGGCGGATAATTATGACACAGATGAATTATGGAACACCGTAGTCTCAGTTATGCAAATAGGCACGGTTGATGGATCAAAAACAACGCGCACTGATCTATCTCTCTTTCTTTGGCGCTCGCTCGTTCGCTCTCACTCTCTCTCTCTCTCTCTCTCTCTCTCTCCTCTTTCTCTTCTCTTCTAACATTCCCTTTCTCTCTATCTCTTCTCCTCTGATATTTCCCCTCTCTCTCTCTCTCCCTCCTTCCGAACCCATTCTCTCTCCCAGCCCACCCCATGTCCGGAAACTGTACTGTTGCCCCATGAGCCCTATTCAAATAGTCGTTTTGGCGGCAATCCCTTTGGGTCCCGGCGCGAACCTGGCTTCTCGCCAAATATAAACCGCGTCGCGCAACCCACATTTGCATATGGAAACACGATACTTGTTGTTACACTACGCGCCTACGAGTACAGTACTAATATTACGCAAGAATGCGTAGTTAGGTACACTTTGAGTTTCGCGCGGTCACTTTCTTTGATGTGCAGGTTGCGGGTACTGTAGTGGAGGAGAAAAGCTTTTGAATGGGAAGAGAGAGAGAGAGAGAGCAGAGGAGAAGAGATAAAGAGTGGAAGGGAGAACTGGTGAAAAGAGAGGTAGAGAGAAAGAGAGAGATAGAGAAAGGAGAAGAGAACAGAGAGGGTGAGAAAGAGAAAGAGAGCGAAAGAAAGAGATAGAGAGAAAAAGAGAGGGGAATATTTTCCAGATGACAGCTGAATGGCAGTTGCAACGCTAATTGAGACGGGCGCAGCGAATTTCGAAGTCTACCCCAGAAAGAAGAGAAAACAACTACTTGTTGGTTGTTTGGGGTAAACATTTAGTCTGAAGTTAGTTATTTCACTTATCACGTGAGAATCTCATTTACTCCTAGTAAAACCGCATTTGGTCATTTTTCGAAGTATACGTGGAACTTAAACTCTTTACTGTGTTTTCAAATTTTCACGTGGTAATACGTGATCTACTTACTAGTAAAAAAACCCTTTCAAAGTATACGTGAATACTTTCCAAGGCTCCACGTTACAACCTCATTCACTTCTAGTATACTGTTAGTCAATTGCGCAGTAACGTGAAGCGTGTGAAACACAGCAGAACTCAGGAACGTGCAATGACAAAGTGCACGATGCCTCATTAGAATTCTATCTTTATGTGACTATTCAATTGACATCAAGTAAGACCCCAATTCATCACTTTTCGAAGCGGTGACTTTAAAGAAGGGAAATGAGTTGAGTTAAAAGGGAGGATGGAGGTGTAATGGAGTCATTACTATTATCTTGATCTGAACAAAAGACAAAGAAAATGGGTCAAAAAGAAGAAAGAAGAAGGGGAACGGAAAAAAGTAATTGTTTACGGAACATGATGAATTTGAATAGACTTCATGAAAAAGAAGTAGAGAAGAACTTCAAAACAAAAAATTAAATGCACAAAAATCAAAATGGTAATTAGTAACCTCATGGAAAGTATAAATTTGCATACACAGGTACGAAAGTTGTAACCATGAACTTTTTCTATGAATCTGAATTTTGGCTAGCAATCAACACAAACTGCTGTAGGTAATCAATCTCAAGTTAGTCGTACAACTAACAACTGATATGTATACTGTTGGAGTCTTAGTAGGAATGAAAAAGACTATATTACTAGTAGGGGGTAGTTGTTGACTACATTCGGGTACTTGGCGGGGGTTATGCAACCGCTGTTCAAATATGATCTAATATGAGAAGTGGACCATATGGTACCACAGGAGGGGTGTTCGGTTACTCTCGAATTACCCCTGATTCAGGATGTTTTCAGTCTCTATCTCTTTCTCTCTCTCTTTTCTCTCTCTCTCTTTCTCTCTCATCTCTCTCTTTATTTCTATCTCTCCCTGTGTTTCTTTTTCTCTCTCTCTTCTCTCTCTCTCTCTCTCTCTCTCTCTCTTCCTTTCTCTCTCTCTTTCTCTCTCTCTCTCTGTTTGAAACCCCAAATAAAACGACATGTTTCAAATGATTCGAAAGATGGTAATTTATTTAAATCATCCATCATATCGCATTAAGAAAGCATGCCACATGTGCTGCTGCTGTTAGCATTACTCATTCCATTAATAGAGAGAGAGAGAGAGAGAGAGAAAGAGAGAGAGAGGAGAGAGAGAGAGAGAGAGAGAGAGAGAGAGAGAGGGAGAGAGAGATAGTGGAGGGGGGGGGGGAGAGAGAATGAAAGAGAGACTGATTCCCGGTAGTCCACCAGTGTTTTTCTCCCTGTCACTTGAGCCTGGCCTAATCTGACAAAATGTTTACAGTAACCCCTGACGAGGTCATTTAGTTGACACAATGCATTAGAGCGAAAGAAGATGAGACGGGAGATAGATATGACTGTTATCATAACAGAGAGAGAGAGAAGTATATATAGAGAGAGAGAGAAAGAGAGAGAGAGGGAGGGAGGGAGGGAGGGAGGGAGGGAGAGAGAGAGAGAGAGAGAGAGAGAGAGAGAGAGAGAGAGAGAGAGAGAGAGAGAGGGAGAGGGAGAGGAGAGAGGAAGTGAGAGAGAGAGGGGAGGGGAGGAAGAGAAAGGGAAAGAGGGATATGATGTAAATAGACAGAGGGTAGTATGCTTACAATGTATTGACGTTGTGTACAAGTAAAAAAAACTGCCAAATAGTTTTTGTATGGAGGATGTTTCTTCGAACTTATAGTCTTTCCTAACCTTTCCTTTTCTCCATTTCTCCCTCTCCCTCTTCTCTACTCTCTTTCCCCCATCTCTCCCCCCCCCTCTCTCTCTCTCTCCCCCTCTCTATCTCTCCCTCTCTTCACCCTCTCTCTCCCCCCCCTCTCTCTCTCCCCCCTCCCTCTCTTCCCTCTCTCTCTCTCCCTCTCCCCCCTCTCTCTCTCTCCCTCTCTTCACCCTCTCTCTCCCCCCCCTCTCTCTCTCTCTCTCTCTCTCTCTCTCTCTCTGTAGTGGCATCCCAATTAATTCATCTCTCCGTAATCTGAGTCCCCATCCAAATAGAGATATATATCCCCTTTTCCCCTTCTAATGTCCTTGCCCATGTTATGCAAATTCGAAGATTCGTGTATCCGATAACAATAGATGACCACCAGTAGAACAAATCAATGGAAAGTCACGTAAAAACGTGTAAAAGTGAACGGAAAGTCACGTAAAAAAACGTGTAGAAGTGAATGGAAAGTAACGTAGAAACCTTGGAAGTAAGTCGAATCTTACGAAAGCATAACAGAAAGTACACATTTTTGATATTTTTCTCATCATTTTCAGTAATTTCTGAACACTATCACATGATCCACCAGTCGTTACCTGTATTTCATACGGTATTTCAATGTAAGTTTGCGGGTAAAAACTGTTTACAAGTCAATTCACTAGCAAATGTTTGGCAAATCGCCCCATCAGATACTTTGTTCGATTCTTCGTTCCGCTCCAATATCCCGCGCCCGGCCAACGGACCAATTAAACGAAATGTGATTTCATATTCCACAATTGGCGCACGCGTCCTTGAAATATGGAACACGCGGCGCGCGCTACGGTGCCTTTAACAGATGTTGAAACATAAATTGGCCAATTCTATATGTACCCGGGTTTTCGTAACCTTCTTTCCGGGCTACCTTACTAGGTAACCGGTTGGTAACCTTAAATGAAAACCGGTTACCCGCCAATTCAACCCTTAACTCAGTTTCAGTGTTAGTTTAGATGGTAACCGGTTTTCATGTTTTCGGTTACTTCAGGTTACCTAGACCTCAGGTAACCTGAAAAAGTTACCAAAAACCGGTTGGATACAAATTGGTTCCTGCGGCTTCTTTAACAGATGTTGAAACACAAACCCCACTTTTTCTTCCCCAAGTGACAAACAGGCTTTTTCGCTGGTCTGCCGTTGCGCAAAAAGGCCGCCTCACGCGAAATTGCGACCCGAATTCTCATATTTCAGAGGAGACGCCTTCAGATGTTTTTCGCCTAATAGGTGGTCTGCGGATTAAGCCAAGTCAACGACTTGACCTTTTTGCAGGAACATCCCCTTTAAGAGGGTGGGACACGGTTTGGATGGGATTATTGCGTCACCAAGAAACGGAAGGAAAACACTGTGCACAGCAAAAAACAGAGATACCGTAGTAGAGGAATGAAGAAAAGGCTCAATCTATCGCCCAAACTTGAGAAAATCGGTTATGGAAGTGAGAAAGGTTTTAGCACTAGAATTTTTTCTAGAATTGGACGGAAGACCTTTTACGTGTAAACTTTTTTTCTTCTGAAAAACGTGAAGTTTTGATGTGTGTGCAAAAGTTGAGCGATCCAATTAAAATGTTAAGGTCAAATACCCAACGTTTTCAACTCTTCGGTCTTCTATAAACAAACACATGTTCGCTACATTCCAAGGTCCTACAAATAGTACAAAAGAAAACAGAGCTATACTGTTAGTCAATCGCATAGTCACGTGAAACATGTTAAACACAGCAGAACTCAGAAACGTGCGATGACAAAGTGCACGATTCCTCATTAGAATGCTAACTTCACGTGACTACTCATTTTACTTCTAGTATAACTCTGGTCCAAAACTGGGTCAGTTTCGAAAGTCAATCTGAGATGGACATCTTTAGATTTGATGGTTATACAAAGCAGGCGGGTCAAGTTGGTCCATTAGGCGAGACGGTGACGAGAGAGCGTGCGAAAGTGAGAGACGCAGTGTGGGGGCCTGTTGGGGTTTGTAAATCTGAATGGACGTTGGAAGATATCATTAATCAAAGGGTCAAATCAGATGGGCAGAGAGGTCTCCCTCGGAGGAACTTAGAGAGAGTTGAAGTAAGAGAGAGAGAGGGAGAGAGGGGGGGGGGGAAGAGAGAGGGAAAGACGGCCAGAGGCAGAATTTTAAGAGATTCTGTCTGCCTGTCTGTCGTTCTCTTCCAAAAAAAATTGTCTCTGGCTCAAAGTGTCAATTTGGAGTTTCGGAAGACAAATGAAGGTATTTGAAGAAAGGGGAGGAAGAGGTTTGAGACGCTTGAATGCTCTCAGATTTAGGCAGCGATTAGTGGAAGAAAGAAGAAAGAAAAAGGGGAGAGAGAGGGGGAGAGAAAGAGAGAGAAGGAGAGAGAGGGAGAGACTCTATGAGAGAAAAAGAAATTACGTTCACTAAAAAATGGAATAAGAAGAAATGAAGTTGAAGAGAAAGAATGAGAGAGGAGAGACGAGATAGTATATGCTAGTGAGAGATCAGTAGAGAAGGAGAGACGAGATAGTGAATGATAACGAGAGATCAGCAGAGAAAAAGAGTGATAGGTGCGAACAACAAACACATGACGCGCACATAAAACAACCATGGCGCCGTAAAGGAGGACACAAACTGAGTTATGCTCATTTTATGGCTACTTCACCTGGGTTGAGGAGGGTGTAATGAGAGAGAGAGAGAGAGAGAGATAGGAGAGAAAGAGAGACAGAGGGGAGAGAGAGAAAGAGAGAGAAAGAGAGAGAAGAGAACGAGGAACATATAGATGTTACATTTCAAAATGTACCGCTTCATGCAGGTTGTAACGATGGCAAAAATGTCTTCACAGGGGGATGGAGAGAGGGTGAAAGAGTCGGAGAGAGAGATATAGGGAGAGAGGGAGAAAGAGAGAAAGAGAGATAGAGAGAGGGAGAAAGAGAGAGAAGAGAGAGAGAAGAGAGAAAGAGAGAGAAGAGAGAGAGGGAAGAGAGAGAGAGAAATAGAGAAATAGAGACGTACATGCCACCCGTATCCTCGCCGAATCCGACCTAACCACGTGCTGATCACTGCTGCCAGACGCGTAACACTCGCACGTGAAATCCTCGAAATGAGCACTGTTGTCCACCTGAAATTATCGATCGATAATGGAAAATCGATCGATAATGGAAAATTGATTTTTTTTTACCAAGTATCAATCCATAGTTTCCACAAAAGTGATAGTTTGACACCTTGGTCCGAGAAAACCAAACCGTCAGACATTTGACAACGATTATCATGGCAGAAAATGCACAAAATGACCGAAAAGTACCAAAATAGCTAATGA